>JASUUH010000142.1:0-300000 GCA_030449925.1 Citropsis articulata | reverse complement strand
ATCAAGGCATTAAAAACATCTTCACTTTTGCACTAGCATCCGTGGCAAATAGAATCCTTCATAACTTTTCTCTTCCAAAGATTACTAATTGTTGGTAAAACGTTCTGGGAAGCCCTCCACATAAACACTTTCATCTTTTTTGGGATTTCATTTTATCCAATAACCTCTAAGTGTGTCTTGGTGCTATTTGAGCAATTTGGATCATCTAGAAACTCCAACTTTAAATGACATTTATAATTTTTTTTGAGCAATTCTATATTCATTCCAGGACATTTATAAATTTTTTTTCATTTTCTATCACAATATTTGCTTACTATAAAAGCTAATTGATGAAGTGGGGTAGAGGAAGTAGAATTGATAGGGTACGAAAACATTAGATATCATTCTAATAACGGACCAAACTAATGCAATTAGGTTATCTTTAATCTAAGTATGATTAGATCTCATTCTAATCTAAACGACTCAATAAGATTTTACTAATGTGATAAGCGAGATTATATAATGTTCTAATTCAAACAACAACTCTACAAGAGGGATATATATAGATAATCCTAAAGGAAATATAAAAGAAGCGTTTTATTCACTATTTGAAGTTCAAGTTATGGAAACAATAACAAGATGTTTCTATTTGTGATGTAATAAACCTATTTCCCCAAGTTAACTTAAAAAGGAAACTAAAATACAATTATACCATAAATAAAATAAAATAAAATACATACCATAATGGACTCAAATTGAAAATAGAAAATATTAAAGTAACAAAATTCTAAAATTCTAAGATAACATTATTAACATTTATGTATCCATAATGTTGATTTTGATGATAACAAATAAAATTAAGAATAATTAAGTTTTTAAAAGCTCAAGTTATTTTTCATGCTTTTCAAATAAATCATTATCTTCATAATATATAGATTTATATTTAATGAAAAATGATTTTATGAAATTGGTTGTGTTTCAAGTTTATGGTCTAATTAAAAGAGTTTTGAAATCTTTGAAATCGACAAGTATTGCTTGAAATTTTGAAAATTGACTTATTTGAAAAGTTTCATAAAGTTTTGGGCCATAGTTTTCTTATTGAAGGTTTTGAGGCAAAACTATAATTTTAGAAATAGTTAGCTATAGCAGCTACTGTGGCAGCCACTGTAGCAAACGCTAACCGACATCTTGATAACGGCTAGCTGACATCGAATATAATTGAGGAGTAGTCTCTGAACACTAGCATCGATCCGACATCTTGAAAATAGCAATCTGACAGTTTGAAATTTTGCTCAAAGGTCACTTGCTCAAGTCAAAACGACGATCTAACTTTAAGCAGAAAGTCAAAAACGACTATTTTTCAGTTTCAGCTATAAATAAGCTCAATTAAATTTAAGCAACAACAATTCCAATGATTATCATTGAGCAAAATATTAAGTATACAACTTTCATTGAGCTTTAAATTCTTGTATTCATCTCATTCATTCACATATTTAGCTTTTATTTGTGATCAAACACATTGTATGAAAAAAAATTCATTTGTAATCCTTTTTGTAAAATCAAATTAAGAGATTGTAAGTATTGGGATACACTTGGGTCAAGAGATTAAAGATAATCTCTTGTTGTGAAGGTTCATTGATACTTTAGAAGTCGATTGTAAGCTTGAGGCATTAGAGGCTTGTTTAGTGAAATCCTCAAGCCCGGTGAGCTTGACCATGTGGACGTAGGCGAGGATTGCTGAACCACGCAAAAATTATTATATTTGTTCTCTCTTTCCTTACTCTTTAATTATTATGTTTGATTGAATTTATTGTTTTTGTTCTTATTAAGACTATAGATTAAATTGTTGCGTGGTTTGTTTTGCATAAGTTTTAAAAACTCAATTCACCCCCCTCTTGGGTTGCTTAAATAGTATTTCAAACATCCTACATTAGTCTCTCCCTCTTAAAAGAAAACTAGTCCTTAAGTTTGTATGAAGGATAAGACTTGTAGTGGAGCAACAATTTATCTTAGAGTTTAAACTTGTAGCCTTGCCCATTAATCATACTTGAAACTTGAAATTTTTTGTGCTTCATCTTTATCTTATGCTTATTCAAGGATGTGAAATCTTGTACGAATGAATCACTTCCAAGCCTCTTAATTCGTTTGCCAAATCTTGATCAACATTTTAGCCAATTAACTTTATCTTTGCAGCTAATCTTCAAGAATAACCTTCTTATCTTCAACATAAATCCTGCCAATAATTACTGGGAATTTGAATTTGACATGCAAATTCAATTGTGCTATTAGGCTCAATGCTTAATTCCCGAGTAGGTTGTACTTCTACATTAAAAGTCTTAGATAGATCAATGATGTTATCAACTTCTACTTTTATCAATGTAAAAAGAGATGATTCGACATCATCACAATGAATAAAATGGTCTTTCATAAACTGTCTCATATCAAATTATTCTTTGATTTCTTTTTGCCTTTGTCAAATCTTTGATTCTTGCAGTTGTTCATGCAAATTCGATTGTACTATTAGGCTCAATACTAAATTCCAGAGTAGGTTGTACTTCTACATTAAAAGTCTCAGATAGATCAATGATGTTATCATCTTCTACTTTTATCGATGTAAAAAGAGATGATTCGACATCATCACAATGAATAAAATAGTCTTTCATAAACTGTCACATATCAAATCATTCTTTGATTTGTTTTTGCCGTTGTCAAATCTTTGATTCTTGCAGTTGTTCCTATCGATCTAAAGCATCACCTATCAACTTAAATGATACATGAGACACAACAACTTTTGATAAGATATTTTCAAGAAAATCATCTATCATGCACATATCCACTCAAAAATGTCATTCATAATAACATTAAAATCTAGAATATCTTCAAATTCAAGAAGACAATATGAACCTCGATTTTTATTTTTATTATTAATTAAAAATACAACTAGTGACAAAACTATAAATAAGGTTAAACTCTTAGGTTTAGTGTGGCCAGCGACTGGTGGTTGTGATTAAGACTAGAGGCAATCAATTTTGGAAGATACGACAGCTAAGAGCAAGCTAATGTTGATAATAACAATCAACTCGTAACGACAATGATGGATTAAAATGCTAAAATCGGGCAGCGGGTTTGGTTTGGTTTTGACAATATCTATGATTAATCAAACCGGTGGTGGCTAAGTTTGATTAGTGAGACTCGATGGTGATTAATTCATCAATGATAAAGCTAAAAATGGCAATAGGTTAAATAGTCAAGCTTCTAGGTTTGTGTTGTTTGTGCGGTGGTTGTACAACTAATCAAGTGCGAAGGATGGTCGGGGTTTGGTCGATGATGGCTGGTGAGTTTGATGGTTGCAATGGCTGGTGGTGATAATGGCTAGGTTGTGGGGCCAGTAGTAGCGGGATGGCGGCAACTATGGTTTCAAATTTAGGGTTTTTTAATTTTTTAGATGAAAAGTAATAGAGGATTTGGGTGATTTGTAATGGATGGATATAGTGGCAAGAAAGTTGTGTAATTGGCATAAATCTTCTCTGATACCAATTGATGGAATAGGGTAGCAGAAGTGAAATTGATAGAGTAGGAAAACACTAGATATCATTGTAATAAAAGACCAAGTCAACATGATTAGTTTACATTCTAATCGAGGCATGACTAGATCTCGTTATCCAAATGACTCAATAAGATTTTAATAAAGTGTTAATCGTGATTAGATAACACACTAATCCAAGCAACTCTGTAAAAACATTTTTGATAGATAATTCGAAAGAGAATTACAAAGGAGGATTTTATTGAATATTTGAAGTTGAAGTTATAAACACAATAATAAGATCTCTTTATTTATAATAGATTAAATCTACTTCCCTAAGTTAACTTAAAAAAGAAGGCTAAATCATAATTATAATAAGGCTGATGCTACAATACCTGCATGTATGTGATACATGCATAAAAGATGACCATTGGATTAAATACAATGAATCCAACGGTTGAGATGAGTTTAATTAATAAATAATTAAAACTTTTCACAAAACCTGAAACCTATAGAAACGGTAACAACCTATAAAAAAAAAAAGAAAAAGAAAAAAGCTCTCATCTCACCCAAAATTAGTTCTTCTCTTCTCTTCTTCTTCGACAATAGTGAACGGCACGATGAACGGCGGCACAACTTCTACAATGGTGAACGGCGGTGCATGAACAACCCCCCCGCCCCGCTCATTCAGTCTCACTCTCTCACCTAACGCGAGCTCATAGGCAAAAAAGTTCAAAATCCCTAATTACTAATTCCTCACCTCTTCTGCTTCCAGAACAGTCAACGGCGGCACAACTTCCACAACAGTCAGCGGCGGATTTGATTTTCAGGTATTTTGGTTAACTGATTTCATAGCCTTTCAATTCTTTTTTTGCAATTTTTTTTTTTTTTGCGCATGCTGCATAATCCTTGCCATTAAAAAAACCCTCACAGCCACCAGCCACCACTGACATGCATGAACGTCCAATCTCTTGGTTGCAATCGCTATTCTTTGTTGACGTAGTGAACAAATTGGGTATGATGTTGTTAATCAATCACATATGCTACCAAAAAAATGCTAAGAACCAATTTTTAAAATTTTGTTAATATGATTATGAAACTGGGCTTGCTTTTGTGTGAATTTTTAGGGTTTGTTTGCTTTTGGATGAAAATTAAAAATCATATTTTGAAACTGTTTGTTCCTCATTTTGTTGAGATATATCTTGTCTTCATTTATTTATTTGTGCATGTCTGGATATATATGCCAACCTAATCGAATGCTTATTAAATTCAATGAAATGTGATGCATGGCCTTAAGCTTACGGTGAATAGCTTTATTCAACATATATATTTTGAAAATTAGTTTTATTTTGTTTGATAACATAATATGTGATAACACTTTAGTTTCTTGCAGCTTGAAAATCCTATACTGTTTCAGATTCTAACTTTATGGAATAATCTGTTCACTTTCAAATGATATGCAAAAATTTATGAATCAATTGTTTTTTTTTTTTTATAGCTTATTGTGTTAGAAGTTCTACTTGCTTTTTTTCTTATTTTCCTATAATTTTTTTTTTTGTAATCTGAACTCCTGAATTAAAAATAAACTCTTGAATCTAAAATATAATAAGTTATCTTGATTAGTTTGGTGTGAATATACCAGTTGAGTCGCAAGTATGAGGAAGCACAAAGGGGGAATCACAAGTATCATATTATAAAAATGCCATCTGTATAGAACTTTCGGTGTTCACTTCATTTGTAATTTTTCCCCCCTTATTTTGCTCAATTCTTTGAATTATTAAATTATTCTATGGATTCCATTTGCAGATTTTTTGAATCACAATGGGCTTTCAGAAGCAGTTGTGTTGCATGATGAGGATAAACAATTGTCAGAGGTATATTCTCTCTTTTTCTCTTAGTTTTCCAGCTTTGTGATGAAGACAAATAGCATAATAAAACTCTGTTCTATATGATCTTTAATGTTTGATAAATTGTTCTTTATTTTTAAAATCAATAGGAAAACTTGATTTAAAACTTAAAACATAATTGGTCTGGACAAGATGCTTGTTCTTATTGACCATTGCTGTTTTTTCTGGTCCTAATAAAGTAGGAAGTCTTCATTATTGGAGCTAATTTTGTAAAATTTGGTAGGCTTGAAGGAAATATCTATTTCTAATATTAATTCTTTGAATTTGTCGGTGCAAGTTATTGCTGATCGAGATTATGCTCTTAAAGAAGAGGTCATATGCAACTTTGATGATTTTTTTTTTCTATTAAAATAATTTTATGCTTACTCTCTAGAACTTACTTCTGTTTCTTCTATTTATATATGTGTATTAGATGTGTATACTCAGTTTCTTGTTTTTTTTTTCCCTGCTTGTTTGCCTTCTAGTGTTGTCTGGATTTAGCTGTAAACATATATGTGGCCATTTAGTTAACACAAGAGCCTGAAAATTTTCTTTCTTTACATTGATTAATAATTTTGATGTTTAGTGGCTCATCAATGGCTTTTCTTTTATCTTAAAGGTTGGCATCTGTATATTTAATCATTGTATGCAGATAGAAACTGCTGCTTAAAAATATTTATATTTGTTATTGATTCAAGAATATATATATGTTATGTCCTTGGACAGTTTGTGAAGTCCGCACATAGATTGTGGGAAACGGCACGTACAAACACACTTTTCATATATGTTTCAGTGTGGAGAAAAAATCCATTAAAATGTGTAAAGTCATGCTCTGGGGTTTAAACCTTTAATCCATGTCATAATTGTGAAGTTCACTTGGTGCACTTGTCCAGTTATGGATAACAGATGGAAAATTCCCAATTTCAACCTTGCTATTGGATTTCGGTTTTGAGTTTCAGTTTTGTGTTGGTTCTTGTTTGCAAAAGGAATGGTTATTATACAAATCAGGTGGTTTTGCATGTAAGCTATACTTATCTACCCATATTATCTGGTACCTCTTTATTTTATTAAGAGCAAGTGGTTCTTTAGCCTTTTTTTTTTTAAGTACTGATTGCCTTTATCGTGCATCTTTTAGTCTCTCTTCGCATTTGTTATGCATTATTTTTTAAAAAATAATTAAAAAATTTCCAAGCGTTGTTTAAGCGCTGTTATGCTGCAAAAACAACAGTAGGAAATTTACTAGCACTATTTTACTAATGTTTGTGTATAAAGACTTTAGCTGCTGTTTTATATACCTATGATTTGTATTTCAATATGATCTCCATTTTGCTTTTATTTTTTATTTTTAAAATGGGAAGATTCCCTTGTATTTTATCTCAATTGCAATTTTGTATAGTATTTGTTCTTGAGATTATATCTTATTTTACTTGTTTTTAGGGTGCAGCTCTCAGTTTCAAGCACTACCAACATTGATTCTCTTCCATGAAAGAATTTGTAGTTTTACCCAGCTATAAACTGAGTTAGCCATCGGTTATTAGCAGTTTCTGGACAAGGAGCAAGAAGTTACCAACGAGGACCTGGTTTTCAGAAGCAATTCTCTTATTTTTCTTTTATTTTGAATCATCAGCATTTTCCTTTTCTCGTTTGGTTTCAGATATTGGTGGCATTGGGTAGTGGGTTTGTTTCTCGAATCATGATGATACCAAATGTAATTGCAAATAGCAAGGTCTAAAATCTATACGACCTTGTGATTTGTCCTATATTTTTTTTATTGATGTTTGCTAATTTTTTTTTTTTTTTGGGTTCTTTTTTGAGTGATCTCCATAATTAATCAAGAACTAAAATATCAAGTTTGTTAATCTTTTAATTTAATATTATTTTGAGAATTATTGGCTTCCATCTTACATTAAAATAATCCCTCAATGAAAAATCATTGTTTTAACATTAAATTTACTTTTGCATAATTTTGCAATATGTAACTTGTTGAGTGTTCGAAATTATATATTTATAAATGAGAAAATCGTCATTTTACACTTCAAGTCTCACTAACATTGCTATTTTTATGTATTTAAGTCTTTTGTTATTTTGATTATGTGTGTTTTGTTATAATTAAGTATTTTATGTATTTTATGGGCATCATGATCGTTTCACAATAAACGAGTGATCAGACAGCAAAACGGACATCACTTTTGAACTCATGATGGTCGAAAACTTTAAGAGGAGCATAAAAGGAAATGCACTGTTCATACGCATTTGTGACCGCTACGCATCGTTACATTAATCGCTCGATACAACGATGGCGTTGGACCGATGTCGCGTCGATCGATCACGACGTGATTGATTTGATGAAAGATGTAGCATTGATCGCATGGTTTTTGTACGCCGATCAATGATGTGTCGTTGATCATGATGTGTCACGATCTTATTGACTAAAATTTATGTCTGATCGATGATGGCGACGTCGATTGACCAAAAATCTTGTGTACGGTACATGCACATACGTGAGATTATTTACTATTTAATCCGCGTCACTATTCAAGCCACCACTATTCAAACCGAGTCACTGTACAAACCGTGGTCAAACCGCGTACTGTTGATTGATGACGTGGTGCAATCCTGAGCGCCCGAACTGTTTTTAATCTGATGGTCATGATTTACTCAATATATTTATAAAAAAAGGGCTCCCCCTCCCTAATTTGATACTTCTGAATCCATTTTTAAGCTTAGTTTTTTGTAATTCCTTCTCCATCTTATATTTTCTACGTATTTTAATAAATTTTCATTTTACCCCTACTTCAAATATGAGTAGCTAATTTTCTTTCAAGCTTGGATTGAGGTGAAGTCTCAACATGTTCCATGGGCTTAATTTGGTAAATTTATTTCCTCTTCCCCTCTAATATTTATGGATGTTTTGACTTTTCATCGACAAATAGTAATAATCTTGTCTAGATACCGCCCTGGTTAAATCGGCACCCTAGTACAAGGTTATTATTATTTCTAAGATTCTTGCCCTTAGCACTATATTTATTTGAACGGTAGTTCATATGGCTGAACCCCTCGATGATTTAATTTAAGCATAAATAAGTTAATATTTAAATTTAATGGAAAGACGCCGCTGACATGTGATCCGTGATACTCAAGCGCTTGAATTTCAATAGTTTCCAGTTTAATTTATTCTCACCATTCCAATTTAAATTCTAGGATAGTTTAAATTATTTTCACCACAAATCCAATCACCCACTTAAGAAAATTATTATACACATAATTAAAATCCACATCCTCGTGGGATCGACACTCGTCACCATTAATCTATTGTACAATAGATTCGTGTGCTTGCGAGTTCAATAATAATTTCATATTAGAAATCATTTCCCACCACTTTCTCGTGCTAAAATTAAAAAATAATAATAATAATTTCACTGTCGACACCGAAAAAACCTAGGTTGTAAACCTGTTTGCTCTCTCTCTAAATTCTTCAATCTTCAGAAAATTATACCGAAATTGAACCTATATATCCCTTTTAAACATCATTATCTTCCATCTAATTGGTTTATTCCTCTTCAAATCGCTGAAAATTCATAATGTCAAGTTCAAGGCCACGTAGAGCAAAAGAGAAAGGAAAAGAAGCAGTTCCACCACCCAAATGGCCACGACAGGACGGTGCCTGTAAAATCTTTTAATTAATGGTCTAATAAACATGAAACCAAAACCATTAACTTGATACCCCGGCCATTAACTATAAAACCAATGGAACTTGAAATATTGGGCAACAGACATGAAACATGGTATCATTAACTTGCAACCACGAAAATTTTTTAATTAATGAACTTGAAACCTAGGCCAATAAACATGAAATATGAGATCATTAACTTGCAATCTGTAAAATCCTTTAATTAATGGTCCAATAAACATGAAACCAAGACCATTTACTTGATACCGCGGTTATTAAACATGAAACTAATGGAACTTGAAACATTGGGCAAAGGACATGAAATATAGTATTATTAACTTGCAACCACGAAAATCATTGAATTAATGAACTTGAAACATGGGCCAATAAACATCAAATATAAGATCATTAACTTGCAATCTAGAAAATCCTTTAATTAATGGTCCAATAAACATGAAACCAAGACCATTTACTTGATACCGCGGCTATTAAATATGAAATTAATGGAACTTGAAACATTGGGCAACGGACATGAAATATAGTATCATTAGCTTGCAACCACGAAAATCATTTAATTAATGAACTTGAAACCTGGGCCAATAAACATGAAATATGAGATCATTAACTTGCAATCTGGAAAATCCTTTAATTAATGGTCCAACAAACATGAAACCAAGACCATTTACTTGATACCGCGGCTATTAAACATGAAACTAATGGAACTTGAAACATTGGGCAACGGACATGGAAAATCATTGAATTAATGAACTTGAAACCTGGGCCAATAAACATCAAATATAATATCATTAACTTGCAATCTAGAAAATCCTTTAATTAATGGTCCAATAAACATGAAACCAAGACCATTTACTTGATACCGCGGCTATTAAATATGAAATTAATGGAACTTGAAACATTGGGCAACGGACATGAAATATAGTATCATTAACTTACAACCACGAAAATCATTTAATTAATGAACTTGAAACCTGGGCCAATAAACATGAAATATGAGATCATTAACTTGCAATCTAAAAAATTCTTTAATTAATGGTCCAATAAACATGAAACCAAGACCATTTACTTGATACCACAGCTATTAAACATGAAACTAATGGAACTTGAAACATTGGGCAACGGACATGAAATATAGTATCATTAACTTGTAACCACGAAAATCATTTAATTAATGAACTTGAAACCTAGGCCAATAAACATGAAATATGAGATCATTAACTTGCAATCTGGAAAATCTTTTAATTAATGGTCTAATAAACATGAAACCAAGACCATTAACTTGATACCCCGGCCATTAAACATGAAACCAATGGAACATGAAACATTGGGCAACGGACATGAAACATGGTATCATTAACTTGCAACCACAAAAATTATTTAATTAATGAACTTGAAACCTAGGCCAATAAACATGAAATATGAGATCATTAACTTGCAAACTTGAAATGCTTTTAATTAATGGTACAATAAACATGAAACCAAGATCATTAATTTAATACCCCAGCCATTAAACATGAAACCAATGGAACTTGAAACATTGGGCAACAGACATGAAACATGGTATCATGAACTTGCAACCATGAAAATTATTTAATTAATGAACTTGAAACCTGGGCCAATAAATATGAAATATGAGATCATTAACTTACAAACTTGAAATGCTTTGAATTAACGGTCCAATAAACATGAAACCAAGACCATTAATTTAATACCCCAGCCATTAAACATGAAACCAATGGAACTTGAAACATTGGGCAACAGACATGAAACATGGTATCATTAACTTGCAACCACGAAAATTATTTAATTAATGAACTTGAAACCTAGGCATAAACATGAAATATGAGAACATTAACTTGCAAACTTGAAATGCTTTTAATTAATGGTCCAATAAATATGAACGAAGACCATTAATTTGATACCCCAGTCATTAAATATGAAACCAATGGAACTTGAAATATTAGACAACAGATATGAAATATGGTATCATTAACTTGCAACCAAGAAAATAATTTAATTAATGAACTTTAAACCTGGGGCAATAAACATGAAAAATTCGATCATTAACTTGCAATCTTAAAAAAAATTTAAGTAATGGACCAATAAACATGAAACTATGATCATTCACTTGATACCTAGACCATTCAACTTTAAATCATGGAACTTGAAACGTTTGCCAATAAATATGCAATATGAGATCATTAACGTGAAACTATGAAAGTTATTTAATTAATGGACCAATAAACATGAATCTGTGACCATTATCTTGATACATGAACCATTAAACGTGAAGCGAAAGAACTTGAAACTTGCGGCAATAAATATGAAACATCAGATCATTGACTTGCAACCATGAAAATAATTTAATTAATTATCATGAAACTTGGGCAATAAACATGAAATATGAGATCATTAACTTGCAATCATGAAAATATTTTAATTAATGAACCAACAAATATGAAACCCTGACCATTAACTTGATAAATCGGCCATTACACATGAAAGCTGAGGAACTTGAAAATTACGGCAATGAATATGAAACCTTAGATCATTAACTTGTAACCTTGAAATTAATAAAATAATGGACCAATAAACATGAAATCAAGACCATTAATTTGATACTTATACCATTAAACTTGAAACTCTTTTTTGTTATATAAAAATAATTTTTTATTGTTATATGTCCTTTAATATTAAAATTATTATTATTTTATTTATTATAATTAAATATTATTAAATTTATTATTATTTAATTCTTTTAAGGGCCAACCAGTTGCAAAAACTAGTTGCACCCAGTAATTTTTTTTTTTTTTTGTGTTTGGCTGCCACTTGGTAGCCAAAACATTGCTCAGCTTTTCTTTTTTTTATTGCCTGCATGTATCACATACATACCGGTATTGTAGTCGTGCCCTTATAATAAAAATAAAAGACTAAAACACATATCATAATGGATCTAAATTAAAAATAGAAAATATCAAAGTTCCTAAAATAACAAAATTCTAAAATCTTAAAATAATGTCCTACATCACTTTGAATATATTAGCCTTAGAGTTTGAAAATCTTGTTATATGGCTGGAAACTTTTCCAATACAAATTATATTGTTATTCTCTAAATTTATCCAATAAAAAGTCTACTTTTTCTTTTTAAAAAAAGCTAAATTGAGTCCTCTCCTTATACTTAACTTTGTGATATGTGTCAAAGTTTAAGTTAACTAAGGCCAGGGTTAGCCATACCCCAAAGAACACCTAAGGGCAAAATAAGAGAATTAGAGAATTTATGCACACCAAAAATATGGAATCTACCATAAATTTGAATAAACTTCTGTTAATTTTGGTTGAACTCAAGTAATGGAGACACAAAATATTTAAAGTTGAATAACTAGCTAGAGAGTTCAAACTGTACTTTAATTTCTTTTAAGAATTTTTTTTATTTTTGTGAGTTTTAGTAACTTTATGATTTTTTTCCATCTATTTAACGCATTGAGCCGTTAATTTTGCACGTATCAATGGAAAAATCATATATCCAATAGTCTATTATTCTAAATGATGAACTAAGCTTTAATCATTGGTTGGATTTTCTTTTTTTTCTATGGATTGTTTTTTAAACAAAGTAAAGAATAACAATGTAACTACTACCTTTTTTTTTTTTGTAAAAATCATTTGGTGAAAGATTAATATTACTATGTATAACTATCTTTGTCACATTAGTACAAATTTAAAGTTTCCTTCATAACTCCCTAAATTTATTTGAAGTGACCCACTCCATGCCTCATTTTACGAGGAATTCCAAAGTGATTATATTTCATTTTATTTCATCCTAATCCCAGTTCCATTCTTCAGTATCCTTTACTGTCATTGATATAAGAATTGACATACCATATGTCATTTCATTTCTAATCTATCCTTTTCTATTTCTATATATAGAAAATTGAAGATTCATCATATATAGCTTGGGGCCGACTATGTTGCCTTGTCATTCCCTTTTTATTTACAAATATTTATAAGTATTATGGTACTTTTTGCTCAAATACACTATCAAAATTTAATTCAACACCTTACATTCTTCTTTGTCCACTTTATTTTAAATAGTATTAATGTATTTTTTGTTCACATGCTAGACACATCAATCATGTAACACACAAATATCATCAAAAGACAAAAGTACACTTAAATGTAAATACAAATGGATACATCTTTTTTCTTCTTTGCTCTCATCTTCATCTTCCTCAAGGAATCACAAAAGGTTTTTCTCTTCCCTCTCACCTTCATCTTCCTTGAGAAATCACAACAATTTGTCTTCCATTCACACATCATCAAAACTCCCAAGAATAAGACCAATTATCATCTTCTTTACAATATTTTATCATAATAATCATTGCTTTTATTATTTGTTCCTGAGGGAAAATCGGGCATAATCGCAAGCAGCCCCTCCTAACCCAAAAAAAATGAGATGGTTAAGTTGAAGAATCGCACAAAGGATAATCAATCCTACAAAACTCACAAGGATGATATCAAGAAACTATAGAAGTACCAGCACCAAACTTCCACCAAAGGGATGGACCTAAAGTTTTTAAGGAAACAATAAACCATAGGTATGTGAGGAAGCAAAACAAGTAAGGAGGTGAATGATCAGTTGTGCGCTGAAGAGTAGATGCTGTTATGGGATTTTAATTACCTATCTATTAATATATTTTTTTCTTTAATAGGTATTTATTGTTGTTATTGGAGTCACTTGATAATATAGCGAGTTTCATTGCAATTTCAAGATCATATTCTTTTTGCTTCCAATCATATGGTTTACATAAAAAATCAAGCTTTATGAAGTGAACAAAGACAAATAAGAAGTTATCTAAGTTTGATGATGGAGATATATACAAAGAGAGAGGGGGATAAGTAGAAATGGAAAGAAGTTCGAACTTTTAGAACTTTGTTATTCTTTTTGCTAACTAAAGGACAGTTTTATCTTTTTAAGATTTATAAATAAATTGTAAAGAAAAATGAGTGTAAGGTGTTCAATGAAATTTAATACTAATTAAATCACAAAAGACAAAATTAAGTTAAGATACTTTACAATAGGGCAACAGAGTCGAATACTTTAGTATTATTATTATGGGAAAGAGTAAACTTTTATTTTACCCTCTATTTAGAATGACAATCTTTAATTTATTTCTAAAAGTGAAAAAATATCAATTATCCTCATTTATTGTGAAAATGATAAAAAGAAAATTCGTGAATGTGTCCCCTTCTTGCCCTTATTATATGAATAAAATTGAAGATAAACTGAGATTTTTCACACTTGCGAGTTAAATTGAAGATTGTCATTCTATCTGAGAGATGAATTGAAGTTAACTTGTATAAAATGACATAACATATAGTCTTGTTGTATTTAGACTTTTAAAGGGCGACAAAGATTCTTTGCTTTTCTTTTTTCACTTGTTAAGATTGAATTTTGTATTTATTTTTCACTTTGCTTTTTACTAAACTTTAAAGGTAAGGAGAGGCAAGAAAAGAAAAAATAAGGAGAAAATCCTAGTCACCCAAAAAGATAAAAGAAAAGAAAATATCTCTATAGTTCATAAAACTTATAACTTTATATTCAGCATCTATTTTGGAGAGCCAATTGTACTTGTGTATTTTACATAAATTTTTTACCAATGTTGTCCTTGAATAATTTCTTTTCACTTTTTTCTATATTAGGAAAAATAAAATAAAATAACTAAAGTTATCCCAGAAATTTTTTACTAAGGGTAATTTGTGTAAATTAAATCCTTATATCATTCTTAAACAAAATCTCAAAATGACAATTTTAAAAATCTGATTAGGTGTGTGTCATCGTGCACATTATTGTGCGCTATCCACATGCATGATTCATTAACTGACATCCAACAGTCAACCAATGAAATCTTAACATGTGACAGTTGTGCATAATAATAAGTGCGACTGTGCATATATGATATTTACTTAGATATTTTTATTGCTAAATATATAAAAGACCAAAAAGGCCACTCAAGACTTCCTCTATCGCACCCAAATGACAAAAAGAGGAAAAAAAGTATCCACCAATATACACTCCAAAATGCTATCTCATGCCCTTGAGCTATCAAACCAAGATGACTCCAAAATCCTCCAACATCCAAATACTCACAAATCTACACAAATCAGCCAAAAATCCCTATAATATGACTTAGCAATTACCTTTTCTATTATGTTGGTAGCCACACAACCAACTCTCTTTTGAGAAAGAGGGGTTTGGATTCTTATCCTTGGAGCACAAAGTTGCATAACTTATTGTTAAAACTTAAAAGCCATTTTAACTGATTTCGAGGGGAGAGGGGAAGAGAAACACACTCACTTTGATGTATCTAAAACTATAATGTGCAAATCCAATTTGATCTTGAATGAACTATAATGCGCAAGTATAATTTGGTCTTACTTAGTGTTTTCTTTTTTCATTTTTTGGTTACTAAATTTAATATATTTTAAGTGTAAACCTACGGCATGTGTCACTTTTAATGTATCTGGAAATTTCAACATGCGAGATGACCTTTTTACCCTTATAACTCACTTAATTTAATGGTCAAACCAGGTCAATGGACTGAAGTATTAAGAGCCAAAACTAGAAGGACTTAATTCTGCTTTTATGAAATGAATGTCTTTGGATCGCCATCACGCTGCTTATTTCAAGAAATAAATAAGTGAATCTATGAACGAGAATTTAATTAATTTACCAAAATACCCACAATATTAAATAATGTAATTTTCATTAACTAGATACATGTATAAATATTATTATAAAAATAAAATTAATTAAAAATAAAATTAATAATAATAATAATAAATGTCAATAATTATTATAAATATTATTATTATTATTATTATTAAATTTTATTAACTTTATTATTTTGGTTACTATTAATTATTGTTATTATTATTTTTATTAATATTATCATTATTAACATTTATTATTATTATTATTAACTTTATTATTTTAGTTATTATTAATTATTTTTATTATTATTTTTATTAATATTATCATTATTAACATTTATTATTATTATTAAAATTTATTATTATTATTAAAAAAATTTATTAACTTTATTATTTTATTTATTATTAATTATTGTTAATATTATTCTCATTAATATTATCATTATTAACATTTATTATTATTATTATTATTATTATTATTATTATTAAATTTTATTAACTTTATTGTTTTAGTTATTATTAATTATTGTTATTTTTATTTTTATTAATATTATCATTATTAACATCTATTATTATTAAATTTTATTAACTTTATTATTTTAATTATTATTAATTATTATAACTAAAATAATAATAATTATTTTTATTAATGATTATTTTTATTGTTAATAATGATATTATTAATAAATTAATAATTAGAAGGGTACAAAAGAAAATTCATCTTTCATTCTCATTCCCACATTTTCATTCCCTACCTCTCATGTGATTTCCATTCTTTATTCCTAAATTATATAGGACCCACATAATTTATTCTCATTCTCAATTTTAATTTTGTCAAGTAAACATAATTTTAATTTTCATTCCTTCATTCACATTCATTAATCCAAGAAGTAAACACACCCTAAGTGTCACAGCCTCAAGCTAATTTGAATAAAAATTAGGGACTGAAGTGCTATTTTGTCACGGTGTGATTAGGCTAAGGCGTGTGTCTGCCCCTTTGTCCCGTCTCTTCCTTTGTATCATTCGCGGAGCAGCGCGTGGCTTCACCTCAGTCCCTCCTCGGCCTCGCAGTCGCACACACTGAACTTCAACACAGAGCAACACGGCTTTCCTTTTTCAATTCCTTCTCTTCCCATTATTAAAAAAAAAAACCAAAACCCTAATTTCCTTTCTTTCCCAAAACCCAAATTTTTTTCTCTTATCTTTTTGCCCAAATTTCTAGTTCCGTACAAACACCTAAACCCAGAGAAACCCTTTTAATTCTTTTTTTTTTTTTCACTCGTGGAGTTAGCTTCTTTTCTCGTTTTCAAACATTGTTTTACGAAATAAACAAAACCCAATTAACCACTTACGCATATTTGGTTTCTATGGTTCTTAATTTTTCTTCAAAGGAAAGAAAAATAGTTTTTAGAACAGTTGAGTCTTATCCCTTGTGGGTATGTTTGAAGTTGGGGTTTTGTATGGTGATCACATGAATGGCAGATTAGGGTTTATTTAAAATTTGGTTCTTTTTCCCTCCAAAGCTTTTCTGGGTTTTGTGTGAAGTTAGGGTTTCTGTTTGACAATAATTGCATGAATGGCTTCGGGTTCATTAGTGGGTCAAAGTGATGCTGGAGAGAAGCAGGACAAATTCTATAGCAGAAAGAACCAAAGCAAGTCTCAAAATCCCAAGAGTGTCCCTCACCAGTACAACCAACAACCATATTCAAAGAAAGTCCTAGCAAGCATTAACACTGATGACAACAGCATCCCCGTGGCGTCAGATGATTCATCCAGCCAACCAGGTGCACACCACCGCCGTGAACCCAGCCATGGCAATGCATTTCCAGGTTATGCTAAATTTGATAGCTTTGTTAAGATTAGTTTCGATTTAAACAACCGGGAAGAGGTTAGAGCACTCAAAAGAAAACTTGCAAGTGAGCTTGAACAAGTGACAAGTTTAGTGAAGAGACTTGACGCCACACAAACTCAGTTAAGTAAAACAGTCCATAGAAATGCAGGGACTGTATCTGTGAACAAGAATGGAAACAATCAGGGTAAATCAGTGGAGAAAAAGAAAATGGCACCTAAAACGAATCAGTTCCATAAGAATTTGGATGTTGTCAGTATTGAGAAGTTAAATCCAATGGAGAGTAACAAGAAGTTGAAGTCCAATACAAAGGGAAATGAGTTAGTGTCAAATAAAGATTTGGGTAGATTGTTCCAGAGTTGTCGGAATTTACTGGAGAGATTGATGAAACATAAGTACGGCTGGGTCTTCAATAAGCCAGTAGATGTGAAGGGGCTTGGTCTAAAAGATTATTATACGATAATTAAGCATCCAATGGATCTGGGTACAGTCAAGGCTAGGTTGAGTAAAAATTTGTACAAAAATCCTAGAGAGTTTGCGGAGGATGTGAGGATTACGTTTAGTAATGCCATGTTGTATAACCCCAAAGGGCAGGATGTGCATATTATGGCTGAGGAGTTGTCAAAGATATTTGAAGATACATGGAAAAAAATGGAGGCAGAGTATAATTTCAGTAGGCAGTCGAAAATGGGTCGCAATTCTGATTTTGCAACACCCATACCAAAAACTGTTCCAGCTCCTCTTCCACCAGTTCATACTCCTACTCTTGCTCCTCCTTTGCCAGTTCATTCTCCTACTTCTGCACATCCTGTGCCAGTTCATACTCCTACACCAGTTTATTCACCTTCTGCTCCACCTCCACCTTCAGGGCCTTTGGAAGCAAGGACTTTGGAGAGAGTAGATTCTGTGCCAATTCCTGATGATTTGAAAAGAAAAGCTACTGATTTGGCTCATGAGGATACAATACTGGTTCCAAAGAAACCTAAGGTGGACGACCCTGACAAGAGGGATATGACTTATGAGGAGAAGCAGAGACTCAGTATGAATCTTCAGGAATTGCCTTCAGATAAACTGGACCATGTTGTCCAGATTATTAAGAAGAGGAATCCAGTGCTTTCGCAGCAAGATGATGAGATTGAGGTGGACATTGATACTTTTGATCCTGAAACTCTTTGGGAGCTTGATAGGTTTGTGACTAATTATAACAAGATTTTGGGCAAGAACAGGGGAAAAGCTGAAGTTGCTCATCAGGAAACTGCAGAAGCTTGTCACAATATTCAGGATAGAGTAAGGACTTGAACTATGAATAATTCAATGTCTGTCTGTTTTTCATGTGTGACATTGTTGCTTGCTGATGTACAAGTTCCTTATATTTTTGCAGAATATGGAACCAATCATTGCAGAGGCACCAAAAGAAACTGAAGCAGGTAATGATTTGTACATAGAAGGATTTATTTTCTTAGTTATTTTGGGGAGATTTGTCAGGTTCTTGATGGCAATCTAATCATTTTGCACTGATTTATTGATTGGAATTTGAGTAGTTGAAAAGATTGTTTCTACATCTTCGCCTATCCTTGAAGAAAAGCATGGTGATAAGGCGAATGAATCAAGTAGTTCAAGTGGTTCTAGCAGTGATTCTGGATCGTCCTCAAGTGGTAAGTGCTAAATCTTTTGCTTTATCTTTATTGTGTGGCTGCATGTAGCGCATTCAAGCTTTGCTGGCCCCATTAATACCATCGCTAATTTATTTTGAGATTTTATTTGTAGACTCTAGCAGTGGCAGTTCCTCTGGATATCGTTCGCTTGCGGATAATTAAACTATGAGCTCAATGGATTCAGTCAAGTTACGTGTATGATTTCTCACCATAAAGCTTTGTTGATCTCATTTTTGGCTTGAGTCGTACTAATATATCCATCGAACATATTGAACTAGTTTATTTTATTCATAGAACTCCGTTTTCGCATTATCAGATAGTACAGGCTGACCCTAGCAACTGACGCTGCCTAATTAAAAAGATAATTCAACTAATACAGTGCTGAACCCTGGCTAGTGTCTTCTTGTTTCCAAATACTTTTACTATGCCTTAAAAGAGCCTCCAGTAGCTAATATTCATTAAGTGCAGAGTGAAAACCTATGGATTTGGGTTTGATGCACATGAACAAGTAGCTAACTTTGTCTTAGTCTAATAAAGGCCTCAAACATCCGGTATCAGCTTCAACTTATTCACTGTTCAGTACTGTGTGATTGGGGAACCAGGGACTGGGAAATCTTAGTTTTATAGTAGGGTAACTTTCTTTGATATTTTGCAACTTCCAAGTGTAATTGATCTGGTCAACTATTGTTTTTAGCATTTCAAGGACTACGTTGCCTCATGTTCTGAGACTTGATATTTCCTTTTTGAAGACAGTTAAAAAACCTTTGAAAAATCTTGTTATAAAGCTTTATTACTTGAAATGATTCTGTTATGGATAAAAGTTTAGATTCACAGATTTGGACGAGACTGTTTGACATAAGATGAAATTTGTATAATCTTGGACAAATCAGATTCAAGGTCAATTTTTAACTCAGTTCTAAAATTTGATTGTGCTATAGTATTCATATCTTTGTTTCAATATTCCTAGGTGCAGTACTTTTGTATAGAAGAAAGTTAAATGTCGATGTTCGTTAATCATTGTTTATCGCTTGATGCTCATATTTTGCAATATGATAAGCTGTATACTCAGTTGCTGATGAGCTCTCCATTTATTTTGCAGCTGATCTGAGGATGTTAGATCTAAGTTAACCTGTTAAGATTTTTAAACAAGACATGGAGGAACAACATAAACAAGGTAATCAAATGGACAGCTGCAAAGCCTTTTTTGTTCGAAGCACTCAAAGGGCTGACTTTTATAATTTTTGATGTATTAGATTAAGATTTAGAACTTGACTCCCACCAATTGTCTTATATGATCAACATGTTTGATGCAGTTTGTAAGTAAATAGTTTACAAAATCTTAGTTGTCAATTGCCAATTACAACAGCTTTGAGAATGAGAATTTGAGACCTCTGCATTTTATTTTTATAATTTTGTGATTGTTTATCATAATGAGAAGACAGCAAAGAATTTATGACTGAATGAACGATACAAATCTTGTCAATGTCTTCCAGCTTAACATTTCAAGGATAATTATTGATGGAACTTCTGGTTTATGTAAAGCCTATTCTAAAGAAAAACAGCCAAAAAGGTGGTGCCTCGAGCAACAAGTACAACACTTGTGAAAAAATTGCAAAATTTGAAACAATCTTTTTATATGGAAGATTGGGCTAACTAGGCATTGGCAAACTTGACTCCTTTCTCAATGGATGCTTTGAGTTCTGGCTTCAGTTTTTCCAAGCCCTCTTGTTCGAAGTCGGAGAGAGGACCCAAACCCAGAACTTCTTCTACACCATTCTTTCCGAGCCTCACCTGCAAACAAGACAGAATTTCCTATGTTAAGAACATGAACACCACGGACCAAAATATACACAAAACTGAATTTTTACTACTGTCAGAAACAAGCACAATGTTGTTGGAAACAAATTGATGCCATCATGCCCGTTACAGCACAAATTGTTACTTCTTGAAACATTGCTGGAATTTTCATAGCTTCATAATTATGTTTCAAGTCTTACATCCATTTTCAATGTGACTGGTAACCTCAACAACTTAACATTGGAGTTTGTGTTTACAAATTCAATGAGTTAGTTGTAATGAACTATCAATTCAACTGCAATATATCATATTGGTAAATGATCCAACTACCACCTTTCTTAACCGTTCAACTATTTACTATCATTTGATTTCTTGCTGTTAAGAAAGGAGGGTTTGTGATTATCTGATTTATGAGGTGATATTGGGATGAGATTGGGATGCAAAAACAGAAAGATGTTGCAGATAGATATGGGACTGGAAACATAATACAGTGATGGGAAATCCAACAATATTGCAACATTACTAGTTATATTCAACCAACCACAAAGAAGTGAAAGCAGCACCAACTGGACAGTCAAAGAACATGAAGGTGCAAGAGAATAGGAGAAAACATGAAATTATGACATAATCAATAAAAATGCTGATCTTTCTACTCACTATGTTATCAAAACAACAGAATAAGATGAGTAAGAACCAAAATAATTTACAGAACATTAGTTGACATTGTAAGTTACGTTAATCACCTTTGAAGCGAAAAAGGGAAGCTCAGTGACAGTTGACTGTACAAATGAACATTCCACGACATCTGGAACACCATTAAGACCCTTCAGGCATGCGTCAGCAAAAATGGCCCCTGCATAACTGCAAGGAGGGAGGATCAAATAAATTAAAAAGCAGTTACATGAAAGCATTGAGGAGATTGAAACAGCAGCAATGAAGTGGAAGAAATAACAGCAAATGAAGGTAACAGTTGAGGATCTTTATTCAATAAAATTCTCTACTTTATGACTGAAGTTGAATAAGATACTGGTTAATCTGCTTGATTTCTAGCAATTCAGTTTCTTTAATGATTGAAATAATGACTGTATATGTACTTCCAGCCACCTAAGGGTCCCCATTGGGAGGAAGGTAGTGACAATCCAATATTGATACTTGCTGGGCAACTATTATACATTTTATCATTAGACATATTATGATCTACTTTACAGTAACAAACTTTTTGCAGGATGCATATCTACCTCTAAAAAAAATCCACATCTCAAGAGAGTATAAAATATGTCATAGCATTCGATTGTGTTTGATAATACTCATAAAATAGTACAAATCCAGACTTACGCCATTGACAATGTTGCAGAACCCTTTCCAGCCTTTGCTTCCACAACTTCTGTCCCACCATCTTGGGTTCTCTTTGTAAGAGCCTTAATATCTTCATCTGCCAAATTGGCCTTTGGTGTGGCCTAAAATATAGAGCAAACAACTCTAAATAAGCAGAAGTTTACAACAAATGATGTACCGCAAAAGCCATAAGAAACAAAATCAACTTACATCTTAAACAACTAGAAATAATGAAAATAAAAAAATTAATAAAAAAGAAATACCTGAGAAAATAGCGGGAGAATTGTTATACCAGCATGACCACCAACGACTGGCACATTAACCTCTGCAAACAAAATACTCAGATTAAGAAAGTAACTACCAAGCATAAACCAAAAATTTTCATACATTGCGAACCCCTTGATAGTTGAGAAGAAGCTGGACAACAAAAAAGTGAGCATAGGACTCTCTAAAGTTCATTTCTCTAGGAAAACCAAACAATGTAAAACATTAAACATACTATTAGTTCTCTTCCCTTCATTTTTGTAATCAAACAGAGACAGAAAGAGAGCATTAGACAATAAACACAAGATTTTTGTGTGTGAGTAGTTTAAGCAAACCTGCAACATTAACACTGGCCTTTCCAGCATAGAAAGTCTTAGCCCTAACCACATCAAGAGTGGTCACGCCAAACAGCTTCTTCTCATTATATGTCCCGGCTTTCTTAAAAACCTCAGCAGCAATTGGAACAGTTGAGTTCACAGGGTTGCTAATCATGTTAACAATTGCCTAAGATCCAAAAAATTTGATCAAATACAATCAATAACCAGAGATGAAATATTAATTTTAACATAGCAGTATAAAATTTAAAGTAATACTCACATTGGGACAATACTTGGCAATTGCAGAGCACAGGTCCTTGACAATTCCAGCATTGATGTTAAATAGATCATCACGTGTCATACCCGGTTTCCTGGGAACACCAGCCGGTATGATGATAACATCTGAGCCCTCCAAAGCTTGGCCAAGCTGATCATTACCCGTGTACCCAGCAACCTAGAACAAATCCAGGGACAAAAAGGGATAAATTATAAGATTACAAAAGAAGGTTTAAATTTAAGATAAATGAAAATTACACACAGGCAACACAGAGATAAACTAATGTAAGTTCCTGATTAAAATTTCAAAGAGGCAGAAAAAGAGTAAACATCATCAAATAGTAGGGAAGACAAAAAAACAGATACGCAACCATACAAATCCTAGAGGGGCAAAAGAATTTTAAGAAGGAAATGACAACTTAACAAAGTATTGAATGGTATAGAACTCACAAATAAAAAAGTAGCAACTTTTAACAAAAACTAAGAAAACTCCCTATTGAAATTCTCATGTCGGGGCCTATTGGAATGGGAAGAATAATAAATTTAAAAAAAAACAAAACTAGCTCAAGTGAGACTACATTTACTTGAAAGTAGCACAAACCCAAGAGATATAACACATAATATATAGTAATCAACTATAATTGAATGTAGACAGAAGGAGGAAAATGAAGGAGCGAATTTGTCTTGTTTTCAAAACCCATTTTCCATACAAATGGTCAAAACACATTCACAGATTCCTTCAATAACATGAGCTGAGAACAATACACAACTATTCGAGTGTCTTCGAACAAACAGATTTCTAAGAACACACAAATCTGTCCTATTTCCCAGAATTACTAACACGAGATGCACTTCCACTGTTTTTGCTCTCAGAAAAGTGTTTCCATAACAATTTTCTTCATCCTACAGAACAGCTATCCATTTATCTATTCATTACTGTATCGAATTCTAAACAGTATGAATTAAGCTGTAACAATATCATGCAAAATCACATTCTGATAAATTAAAAACCACCATCAATTTTTCTCATAAAAGTGGTCGAAACTGCTTATCTCCTTCCTAAAAAATAACTTTTTTTTTCAAAGACTGACTCAAAAATTATTTCTCTCATGTATATATACATAAAGAAAAATCATAATTGAAATCGAAAGTAAAGTAAAAAAGACCTCAGATCTGGTGTTGATGTGGCCAACATCAGCAGCAACACCAGGAGTGTTAGCAATATCATAGAGGGCGAGCCTGGAGACAAGCGGGTTGAGCTTCATGAGCATAGCCAGCGGCTGGCCGATCCCGCCGGCGGCACCGAGGACGGCCACCTTGCGATCAGGCACGGACTCGGAGGAGTAGCCGCGTGCTCCAGCGGGCTTCGCTAGGGTTTTGACGGATCGGAGAATTGAAGATCTCATTTTTGTTGCGGGTTTAGACTTTAGAGAGGCAGAGAGAGAAATGATAATGAACAGAACGTCGAACGAGAAAGGTGAGAGGTTAAAGAAGAAAAATGCAGTGGAGTGCCTGCAACCCTATTTATGGGTTTAAGGATGGGGTTTGGTTGGGACTTGGGGAATGGGGTGATAAATTTTGATTTTTTTTCCCCTTTTTTTTTTTTAATCCCTTTTTTCTTTAATATTTTAAATTTATTTTTTTTATAAGCAAATTGTTTTACTTTGTTTACAAAAATGGTAGAAAGGTCAAATTCAAATATCATTGTTTTAACCGTCTAACTCTCTCACGGGGTACTTGAGTCAAATACTCACATATAGGGTGCGATTTTTTATCATATATTAAGAGAAATTTTTTACCAACACTATATTATTATTAAATTTTTTTAAAAATAATGTTTTTTAATGTAACAAAACATTTTATTTATTCACACTATGTAAAATTTCTTTTCATAATAATAATATTAGAGTTCTTAATATTTAAGTCTCGAACTGAGAAAGGCCGAAGTAAAATTAATCAACTTTAAATTTAGTTTTTAATTCCATCGATTTCACTAGACAACGTTGTACCGAGAGCATAAAATAATAAATAACACATATTTAATTATTTTAGATATTGAATAACTTTCAAATAAGGAATTAATCTTTATTTTTAATAAAATGAGAATTAAATTAAAAATTCATAAAAAAATACACTTGAAATATATTTTACCCTCTAATAGATTAGAGTTATTTTTTTTATTTTAACTTGATTCCTTATTTATTGAAATAAGCGATTCCTAAATCCCAATTACAATTGGATTTTTCATGTAGTTAGTTATTTATTAATAATTGAAATATTAAATAAAAATATTTATCTTTAATTGATAACATAAAAGTATTTTTAAAAATTTTTAAAGATAAATAATAATTAATCTTAAATTAACATTTTATTAAATAAAAATGATTTTAATAAATTAAATTCTTTTTTATGATATATTAATTTATTAACACTTTCTAATAATAAATTATTAAACTTGAATTAATTGTTTTTGAAAAAAATTCCATCAGTTAATAATACGACGTATTATCTATTTGATCCCAAAAACAAAAAGCATCTCATATGATTTTCTTAAAATTATCCAGTCTGTCATCTTTGTGAGAAGAGAGTGATACAATTTTTTGCAAAGTGATACAGCATGTCATCTATGAGTTGAAACTAGAGATGGCCCGTGGGACGTGTCTGTGGTGCGACTAGAGATGGCCAATCTGGAGTCGTCACCGTGGTAGGTAGGTCGTCACACCGTGGGCAGGCGTAGTGTTTAGCGCGTCGGCCAGCACATTAGGCATTTGGCAGTTAGATTAAAATCTGTGACTGCATGTGCACGAAGGCGTGGTGGTAATGTGGCGATAGTGTACGTGTGATCGCGCAAGTGTGACAAAATATATTTAAGTAAATTATTTTAATAAAAAGTAAATATAAAATATTATGAAATTAAAGTGAAATATCTTGAAATTAAAGTTTTAATATATTTTTTAGCATAGACTTTTAAAATTTAATTTAAATCTTAGTTTTAAATAAATATTCTAATTTATTTTATGTTTATAATTTATTAGATGAACAAGTAAATATCATAATTTTAATAAAAAAAAATTATAAATATCATAATTTTATTTATGATATTTATTAAATGGATAATTTTATTTATGATATTTATTAAATGGATAATGTTATTTATGATATTTATTAAATGGATATTTAATTTTATTTATGATATTTATTTAATTAATTTTTTATGTTTATAATTTATTAAATGAATAAGTAAATATCATGATTTTAATAAATAAAATTATAAATATCATAAATTTATAAATGATAAATAAAAAATAAAAAATTTTACAACATTAATAATAAAATGTTTTTCATATGAAATATTTTTCATTTTAGTACTAGATTATAACTTAGTTAATATTTAATAGAGATATGTTTCGTAGACTACAGTTATGACTTATTTTAATTGTTATTCGAGTATTGTATTTTTTATTTTAATTAATTATTATTACAATCTATAGAATTAAATTTATGTATTGTTGTGTTATGATTGGTTATTGTGAAATAAAATATATAGTTGTGAAATTGTGATAAACTAATAATAAAATATTAATTGATCTCCTAATAAAAATTAATATGATTATGATTATGAATTTATTATTATTATTATTATTATTATTATTATTACATATGATTTAAAAGACGCTTGTGCATACGGTTGAACGAAGACGTCAAAGACGTGAGCTTTTTAAGCGCATCGGTTATGTGCTTTAAAAAAAAAATGGCTGGGCCAGATCATTACCTAATAGACTCCCTGGCTGGCCACAGCCACATAAAATGCGACACCTGCACTACTCCACCCATCAATTTCCGCATGGATATTACATGCAACATCACACGAATATTTGCTATACCTACTTGCCTACCAATTATTGGGTTGAAACTATAAATAAAATTGTACACAAGTTTAGTTCGGAGTTACAATAACATGACATGTCATCTATTTCTTGAATACATAAATGGCATGCCATACACATTCCATAATCTTTTACAAATAGTGATGATGGAATAATAACCAGCAAATTCAAGTGAGTTGCTTCCCAGCTATTAGTGTCGGACCTACGCGTGGGCTATACCGAGCTGTAGCCCGCATAATTTAGAAAAAATCGTTAATACCCCTTGCTTTTTTATTAATTTAGTAAACAAAATAGAGTTTTTATTTTATTTTCATATATGTCCGTAGCTTAATTACCTTATATTTTCATCAATTTGGTATAACAATAGAGTTTTTATTTTATATTCAAATATGTCCCTAACTTAATTACCCTTATGTTTTCATCAATTTAGTACAACAATAGAGTTTTTACCTTATGTTCAAATATGTCCCTAATCAATTATATCAATTTTATATAACAATAGAGTTTTTATTTTATTTATAAATATGCCCCAATTCAATTATATTATTTTCAATTGCAATTAGTGACTTCTTTTATAAAATGATTAAATTACATATTTATTGAATAGATTGAAAAAATAGGCAGCTAAAATTTTATTATTACTTTAATTTATTTTAAAAAACTTCTAATTGAAAAAAAGGGTCAATGTAATATAACATCGTTACTAGTATTAAAGTATTTACAGAAACAACATATAGTAACAATTATCAATATTTTCATAAAAAAATTATGTGAATTTTTAGATTTTATTTATTAGTTTAAAAAAAAAACTAAGAGAACAAGTTAGAAAATAGAATTTGAGTATTTTAAGAAACTTTTGCTAGAATTAACATCTAGTTCTTGAAAGAGCAACAAAGCGCATGATAAAGAAATAATTTCACACAAATACCTTTTTTGTTGAATTGAGTTTAGTTTATTATTGAAATTTTTAACTAATAATACTTTTACAATTTGAAAGGATTAATAATTTTAATTGTTTAATTTATTAAGTCTAGTAATTTAGTATTTCACTTCAAACATAAAAGTTTTACTTACAATTTTTAATTGATTGTAACTACATATATTGATCTATTTTAATTTGAAATTCTTAATTGATTTTTTAATCATCATATAATTATATGTTATTATAAGTTGCAATGTCAGATTCTATAATTAAAAAATAATGTTTTCATGTTTGAGTTGCTTTTTATTTTCTACTCTTGTTTTATAATTATTTTTTTATATAGTAAATATTTAGAGGGATAAAGCTCTTGGTGTTCTTGCTTATTTAATGTATTTTTTTTTACTTATAAAATTTTACTATAAAATTTTATAGTAAAAACTTATAAAATAATGTTCTTGATAAAATTTTTTACTTGTTCACTTAAATATATAAAATTTTAAAATTTAGCCCGGGGTAATATTAAGTTCTGGATCCGCCCCTGCTAGCTATCCCGCTTGATCGAACATCCCTGATAACTAAGACTATAAAAGCGTCACAATCAAGTGAGAATATATATATATATATATATATATTTGAGAATAATCACGTGAAAATATTAGTCACGATTAAGCATGTCAAAAATCTCCATGGGATGAGGTCCGAGGGATTTTCTCTCTCTTGGAAAGAGTAGGAGAATAATTTTATATATAATTATTTATATGGAAAAGGAATGAAACAAATTAATATCTTATTTAGGGAAAGAAATTTCGATGAATTCCCCCTCCCCTCCTCATTTATCCTTCTACTTTTTAATTTTTATTTTCTATAAAAATTTAGTGGAAATACATTTAAAATTTAAATTGTAACAAATATCATAATTTTTTTTAGTAATTTATACGATGTAATTTTTATAGTGAATTAATACTAATGCAAGGATGTTGTCATATAATTTTTATAGTGGATTAATGTTAATGCAAGGATATTGTCATTTTTATATGAACATGATCAAAATTGAAGCTTTCTTTGCTTAATTTCATAGATTTTCTGGTAATATTGACGAAATGAACTTAATGTGATGAAAATAATTTTAGTTACTTTACTTTATTTTAATATTTTTGTGTTTGTAATATGATTTTATAGTTTTAATTTAATATGATTAAATAAAGTTTGAAACATAAAAGCATCCATTATTCAGGAATTGGGTACCCACTGTAATCACCTTTCATTATTCAAGGATCTCCAACCGCTCCCCTCAAGCAAATATGAAAAGGACGGGGAGGATATGAGAACAAAAGCAGAATATAGGAGATGTATACAGATATCAATCACCTTACCTCCCCTCCCCATTGGCATCCCTAGTCATAATGCAATATTATTATGGATTCAATGATTACGTTCCCTTTAAAGCCATTAACAAAGCATGTGAAAATCTCAGGAATATTGCAAGTAATAGGGATGTCACGAATCATGATCAACTTCTCTTTAAGCCATTCACAAATTAAAGAATGAAGCCAAGTAGAATTTCTTGAACTGTCCTTGACAGGATCGAAATGATATTGGTAAATTTTGACCAGGAATAATCAAATCAAACTATACGTTGGATCTTGACGTATCAATTTGTGATGCACACCGATGCAAGACCACAATGAACATACAGCTCTCAACACAAACGAAAAGATATGGCACACATAACATACGTACAAAAGGACAGAGAGCACTAAAACTTTATTTACTCCATTTTCTTTATTTATCAAATTTTCTTTCTTAAACTTCACCATATCGTGTACAATGAAGAAAGGTATAAAATTAACTTAACTTCAAGAAGAAGGCGACAAGAACGGCAGGTAAAAGGGAAAGTAGTGGATGGAATAATGATGGAGGATATGCATGAGGAATGAGATACGCAGCAGAAGAAAGAGTGTTACTTCACCAGCCACATGAAGAAAGTTGTCCAAAATGTAAGTGAAAATGAAGCCAATGCATAAGTCCATAGCATTATTACTGAATATTCCCTCTCACCTGCACCGAACAGTTGGGTCATTGTACCTGCATATGCCCTTAGCATTAGCAGAATTGATCAAGCTCAAGTCAAAGCCACTGCTCAGAAAAAATTGTTGCACAGTTGAGAAACGATTCAAAATACCTATATTTACGGCTGGGGGGAGTGCAAACTGAAGTAAAAGAACAAACTGATACAATGGATCTGATTTCACAAAGCCAAAATGGATTGCACCTTTAACAATGCCCACCCCAAGTAGTGGTAGAGCAATATACCGAATTACTATGACCCCTATAATCAATGACAGCTGTATTCGTGTGCCTTTCAAACCTGAAGAACACTATCATCAGTGTTTTTAACTATCAACTCCAACCAGACTAGACTGAAATTCCCCAGAACAAGAATAAGGAATACAAAATTACGATCGTTAATAACCTCTGAGAAGGTTTGCCCCCACAATTAAGGTGACAGTTGGAATAGATGCCTCCCTGTATATGAAATAAAAAGAAACATGGATATTATGGAAACAAATTGTGTTATCAACAAGTCTATCTTGATGCAAGAACAAAGTCAACCAGCATGTATACCCATCAATCTATGATACTGTAATGCGCCACTACAAACTGTGTGAGGGACAGAGTGCTTGGGATGGGTGTGCTAGTAAATATCCTAAGGGAAGACCATTTACTAAGATCTGATGGACTAAATGATTTACTTTAATTGACCTCACTCAGTTTCAATAAACTAAGAAATTATAATTTATGAAAAGTTCAGCTGATTCTTTTCAGTTACCCTGATTACATACATGCCACTAGTCAATTTGATTTACAAACTTGAATTCACAAGTTCAGAATTAACTTAAATAGGTTCTAAAGTGTGAAGGTGATAACTGAACCAATCATCATAATTGAAACAACCTCTTCATCAAAAACTACAAGGCAGAAAGGAGTACACTCACCCCAGCAGAGAAGCAGAGCCCTCAACCACTCGAAGAGGAGCATGCTCACCAATTAGCAACTTTCGAAACTCAGGGATTATACCAACCACGAAACCAACGATCTATTTAATTTACCAAGAGTATTAGTTGGACAATACTGTGAGATATTTTTTGTTATTATTATCAATTGTGAGGCACTTATCTCTTTCGGAAAACATGCATTAGGACTTTGTGACCATGATAACAATTTAGGATGCTAAATGCGTTTTGATGAAAAAATTCACCTGACAGTCATTCAAAAAAATCATGATAATGAAATCATTGCATCATTATTTGCATAGCTTATTGAATATGTGCATATCCTGTATATAATCATCTTCAAAATCTTTTCCATTTTGGCAATAATTTTCCTGTAAAGCATATATTTGTACATTTCTGGCCATTAAACATGTTCCATAATCACAGTGAAAAGAAATATCAAAGAGATGACAACTCCACAATACTGTTATAGCAATATGCATACGGCTGCAATTGTTGAAGGTGCAAAGAGCTTCCTCAGGTTGATTTTTGTTGCAAATGTTTGGAAACATTGCTTAATCTTTTCTAAAAGTTGAACCTGTTACCAAAAACTGGCAAAGTAAGATGATAATTTTCTCTGAAAACATCCGAATAATGTGCAAAAAAGCGAAAGCTACATTGATCATCAAAACCTTCAATATAGAAATATTAGAAGATGCCAATTCTTCAAGCGATTTAAGAAGGCCAATCTTGACGAAAGAAAAAAAAAATCCTCAACATTTTTCAGTCTAATTTATGTCATGTATGTCAACAAAAAGGTCATTATCAAAAAGTAAAGTAGATAAAAGAGCTAATAATGTTTAAGGAGATGACGATCGATATGTGAACTTTTAATAGAGGCATTCCTAGCTATTGCATTCACTAATCAAGACTTGATGGTATAGAACATGTTAAAAAGAGTGACTAACAATACATTTTACCAAATATTGGATGACAAAATGAGATTTTGCTTTTCAATCCTTATAGAACTTTGATCTGTTGATACCTACATCAATTTGGGAAAGAGACAAAGGAGAAAGTGAAGATTATCTTGCTTGAAAGATATATTATACTGTCAATCCTGTCATCATTTTCATTTTTTTTGTTTTACTAATTATTCAAAAAGCTTGACCTAACAGTGTTATAGAGGGGAAAATGGGTCATCAAATTTTGAAAACCACAAATTTGCTTTACTACACCACTGAGACTATTCTTGAAACCTGGAAGTAGTTCCTACATATAAAAGGAAATCAAGAGTAGGCTCCAATTAAAAAAGGCTTCAACAACAGAGAAAGAAGTTCACTGATACATACAGATCAAAGTTAGAACTTTAGCCAACCTGTGGCTTCCTTGCAGTAATAGAGCAATCAAGTTCAAAATGATTCAAATGGTTTTTGACAGCTGAGCACCCATTTAAAGGCAGCAGCGGTCTCATACGGGAATTTGAAAGTTTTTCAGTTGTTTCTTCCATGGGTCTTATATTTTCAGTGGAATTATCTAGTTTCTCTCCTTCAGAATTCGTACATGATGAATATATCCGCACAATGTTATATACATATGACCACATGTAGATGGCTCCAATCTGAAATATCAATAATAATGAAAAATCAAAATATTGAAAAAGATCCCAAATTAGTTTTTCATACTTACTACTCATTTTAAAGAAAGCAGGTAATAGACTGCTTATTTAGACATTTGTAGAGTTGGGCAAGATTCATACTGCCATTGAAAGTGAAGAATAAACCATTCCCTGGCGATAACAGGCATCAGCATCACCAAATGGGCTGCCCCTTTCTTTACAAATTGCTGGAATTATAATGAAAAGCATATTCCCCAAGTTACCTGTAACATAAGAGGCAAAACTAATTTGTACAAAGAAAATAAAATGCATCTTTGAATTAACAAGCCCAAGATCATCTAAAACTTTTTCTAATTCCTATACACAGGACTACAGGTAATAGTTTGCCTGAGATGACTAAGGAACATTCTTAATATGATCCATCCAAATACACCATAAAAATTGTCCAAAACTATTCATAGAAGTAAAGCAAAGAATTGAATTGAGTTCATTCTTAATCCATTTCATTAAAAAATACTGCTACTTCAGCAAGCAAACCATTGGTTAAGATTATAAGGCAACAAAGGAACATTTATAATATTTTGCTCACCTATCTTCATTTGACTCAAATAGAGACAAGGAGAGCGAGAGAGGGAAAAGAACCTGCAGCACAGCATCCTAAAACAAGGCCCCACAAATCATAAGGAGCTTTTGTAGTTTTTAGAACTATCCATCCAAGTGCTGAGCCAATGATGTATGTAATAAGGATATTTAACGGCATAAACCACCTACATAGTTTTATTTTATTTATGAAAGCTACTTTCAATGAATTGACGGAAGAAAATGAGAAAACATGGTAAGAAGACCAAAAGAATAATTAAAAAATAGAAGAAACTGCACAGGTTTCGTAAAGAATGCAAACTCACAACATGCCCATGCCTTCAGCTGTTATGTGGTCTGCAAGACTGCTACCAACAAGTGCTGGATTGAAGACGAAAAACACAACCTGTACAACATTAAAAAAGCCAAATCCTTTAACAGCTTGGCAGGCTTTAGTAAAAATTCTTTTGAAGAAAAAAATATAACATCATTTGAAATTTTTTTGCAGTGAGAATTACCTTGTTCAAATGCTGGCGTGCCACGTCCCCCAATATATCTATGCGATCTAGTGCAAGAAATAAGCCAAGGGCAGTAAGCAGAAGTACCTTCAAAACTGGTATAAATGCAGCAATAAAGAGGTCCAGAATCTTCATAGTGGAGTCTTTAAGTCCTCAGATTATCTATAGTACTTGCTGCAGAGGAAAAGGCGTGACATGCTACCACATGAGCAATAGCTTTTATAGAAACAAGCCTAAAATTACTTTAAAAATCAACTAAACACTAAATTTTTGGTGGCAGGCACAGGCAGAGATTAAATAATCACAACCAATTTCTGCTTCTTCTTGTGAATAACTAAAATTTGCATGCCCAGTAGTTATGAGAGACTCAAAATGAATAATCAAGATTTTTTCAATTATCTACCAGACAATCCACGAATAAAAAAGAAGCATGCAACCCTCGAATAATGAAGATGAATTAAACGTTTCCATCGAATTAAGAAGCATCGATATTATACCTGGAACGTAGCGCTAAAATTGCACAAGAAGAAGAAACTGAGAGAAAGCATGCGTACAAACTAATTGTGATGCTACACTCTGTAGTGGAAGCTGAAGCTGTGGAAAGAAATAAACATGCAAGTGAACAAACATTCATCCCATCCCACGCATTATATATATATATATATATGTATACACACACACTCACACAGACACACTAATACACAGAACAGAACAGAGGTTAAACAAATTTGTTTTATTTAATTGCATTTGAGGAAGGATGAGTGCGGTTTGATGCTGAAAACACAAAAGAATTCATAGTGGGAAGCGACGCAGGATCAACAAAACGTGAAAGTGCAAATAGGAGAATTAAGTGGCTAAGAAAAAAGGGCCTGCTGTTGATGTAGATAAGTAGATTATAGCGCAGACTGCAGAGAGAGAAGTCCTTCCTCAGGGCCCAGGCTCATCTAAAACTTCATATTTTATTTTTGCTAGAGAGTTGTGTGATCAAATCACAAATCAGACAGCACAATCACCTGTGTGGCGGATGACAAATTGCAAACCCAGGGCGAAAGTTGTGTGTTCACGTCACATATCAATATCACAGCAACAATCACAAATTGCAATACCCATTGGCCTGGACCGCAGTCTGTCAGTGGTGGCTTTCTGCCGCTATGGCACGTAGAGTCCATTGTCATTGGTGCCGTAAGTGTCACCACCCACATTATACAAGTCATTTTATGCTTTTCTGGCCGAATTTCGGAAACCATCAAGGTAATAACATTTCGACTTATGATCGAACTTATTTTGTTTATCAAGGATGCTGTCAAGCATAAGAAAATACTTCAAATTGTAATCTATTCCAATAAATTGAAACCCATGCATTTGCTACGTAATTGGGGTGATGTCATATAGCTAAAGCTTCATTATTTTATTGGAAAAGTTTACAAGTTACCTTAAAAACAAGCAAAATTGTAGTAAAACACGACATTACACAAGTCCTTCCATCCATCGAGATGAATTGAAAACTCATATGCTAACATCTAAATGAAATGGTATTTGAAATGAAGTAGACTTTAGTTTAACTTTTTTTATTATGTGCGTGTATCACATTTATAATATATTAAAATATTTTTCTTCTTTTGTATTGGGAAGAAGGAAATACTTGAAAAGTCTCCTAAAATTAATTGTTTGTTATTTGAGTTCTAATGTCATACATCACTCATTTATTAGATAATAAATTCATAATTTATAAAATTACTTAATTATCATTTAATAAATGAATGCCATGTCATTTTAAAGCACTATGCAGAGTTAACATTAAATCAGTTCAAAATATTGCAAAGCATAAGAAAATGTACAGCACAAAAAATATGGCTTCTTTTGTTAATTTGCTAAGAAAAAATTATACTTCTCAATCTTAAACCTGTTTGGCGGTTATCATGCTTAGAGCATCTACAAAAAAATCTTCAAATAAGATTTTATTACTTATTTGAAGAGTCACATCAACATTTAAGATTCCAAAAGAAACTCCAATTAAGATTCTTTAAATAAAAAATAATTCTCTCTCTTCAATTTTGTAGAATTGCTTCCTCTCTCTTCAATTCATATTTTATTAATTTTTATTGAGGAGAAAAAGAGAGAGAAGTACTTTAATTACCATCTATGTTTCCTTTGAAAAAATATTTATTTGATTAAAGTAATGTTAACTTATTTATATTTAAAGAGTCTTTTGGAAAATAACATATTTCTTCATCCTTCTGTTCGCCACATAGATAAGCAAATAACTATTTAAAAAGTAAAATTTTTAAAGACTTTTGGAGATGCTCTTACATTCTCTAAATTGACAATTGCAACAACTTGGATTATGCTATGATAAGGGCCAAATTCCAAAGCACCATCGCAGCATATTCTTACTAAGCACAAGGCATCTCATTGTGTACAAACTCTTTTATAAAAAAACAATTGTGTATACACTGAGTTTGTAGTCGCATGAGTTAAAAAAATAATAATAATTATGATACATACCACAAACAGTTATACAAACATTTTTGTATACACTGAATTGGCAGCTAACGTAGCATGAATGAATTGATTGAAAAATGAAAGCGGTACTGAAAATGATTATTTAATCAGCAAAACAAAAATAGCAAATCTGTTTGTGCACCAAAACACCTTTACATATTCAAGTTACCTGACCTTCCTAGAGCAATCACTATGGTATAATTTTCCTGTCTCTCACTTTTCGCAGATTAGGTGAGCAATTATGGGTATTTAGATTCCAATTTAAATCAATCTTAAGAATTGCACTGGATTGGAAGTTTTGGAATCTGCAATCGGCAGATCAATTTTTTCACCACAGCGTACAATGCAGCTCCTTGCTCTGAACATAAATGCTCAAACTACGATCTCCTTGCTCTGAACATAAATGCTCAAACTACGGTCGGTTCACGGAGTTCACAAGTTTGGCTGCACAGACACATTACGAAGTCCATGATTACACAGCTCTTGAAGAATTTAAACATATCATAAGAAAGCAACAGCCTCAAAAGACTTCCTTTCAAGAAATGTGAAAGTAATTTGATGAGATGTTTCAATTCTGCAGACTCAAAATGCATCCAAGTCAAAGTTCTGTTTGTAGCATTACCCTTGAGTTCTCTTTATCCAGTCTAGAATATTACAGCAATCTTCACGGCTAATAAAATACCTTCAATTTCAGAAAAGTAAAAATAATTAGCAGATAATGAATAGTAGAATGATTAACTTCTTAATAACTTGTACCTGTTTCTGGTGCGGTACGACTTAAGTTCAGAGACTTCACGGCTTGATGAATCTCTTCTCATTTGAAGATAATCAGGCACAACCAAAGTTCCAGTTGAATCCTGATATGCTGTAATGACGTAATTGAGCACATTTTCCTGCAATATTTGTCCTTTTCAGAAATTAGCAAAAGGGGAAAAGTATTTCAACGTATCAAATTAAAATTTTTAGCGCATTCATGACAGGGAAGCTAAAAGAACAAGCTGATGAAAGCATTTCATCAATCAAAGATGGAGAAAATTAATCTAGCTAGATGCTAATTACCAACCTAAACAAATGAAGTTGGGAGTAACATACCAGCGGTCTAGCAGCATTAAGCCAGTGATATATACGTTCATTACGGAACCATGTCAGTTGCCTTTTGGCAAAGTTTCTGCAGAACAAAATTAATGAGTGCTGGAATTATATTTGCTGCTTGATAGCATCCTTGACAAACGAAATAAATTCGATCAAAAGTGGAAATGTATTACCTTGATGCTTTCTGAAATTCTGCCAGAAGAGCGTAAAATTCCCCTGTAGAACTTGTACCCCCTTGCTGTCTGCATCTTAACAGGTATTCCATAACCTGAAATTGGTATCAGATAAATTAGATGAATGTTACTTCTTCCGCAAAAATGTTAAACACAAAAAATAAGTGAAATGTCAACAGAAAAGTTGCCCTTTGAAAAAAAAAAATTGAAAGATAAGAACTGATATAAGCAAAACAACCTTAATTTCAATGCTTAATCTTTTGCAAATGGTTTAAACGAATTAAATATCTGATGAAAATATATAGCTTTAATTCCACAAAGAAAATGCAAAAGGTTGGTGGTCAGTGATATATAGGGCTTGGCTTCAAAGCCATAAACAAATGAGCATCCATAAAAAAATAATAATAATAAAGATGAAAATCCACAAAAAAAGTGTGCACGCGCGTGGAAAAAAAAAAAAATTCGAATAAACCTATGCACACAATATCAATTAAAAAATGATCCTTAGCTAACAAGGTAATGAAATTGAGAATAAAAACTTCTTTTTCTAGGCATAAAATGAACCAGCATTCTTATCTTTAATAACCAGTATATATGGCAAGAATGCATGTTATTGCATATTAGAGGCATACTTGTTTATAACCAATTGCTCGAGTTGCAGAGTTTGAATTAGGAAGAAGACCCTCATCAAGAAGCCACGTGGCCTCAGACAAAATCCCATCACTTCCTACAGTTGGAACCAAACATCAGAGGAGAAATATCAGAAAACCTCTCACTCAAATCATTCTAACTTGCTTTCCACAAAAAATGATAAATAATCAAATGAAACATTACAGGAACAAAGATCCAAAGAACCAATCAGATCAAAGTTAAAGGAACCTAGATAATAGGGCGGGGCACTATCCGGTTGGGTTTGGTTCAGGCCAAAAACCGAACCAAACCAAATTTTAGAATTGAACAGGGGTTCGGACTGGTTCAGTTCTAATCGTTTGGACTTCAGAATTTCCAGTTAAAGCACCAGTGTATCAGATGGATGCCATATCATTGCTAAAGAACAAGTATATAATGGAACAAACAGCATAAACCAACCATATGATAATAAAATTATCAGTATATACTCCTCTAAGATGAGACTTGGTGATGCATGAAGAAAAAGTTCTTTAAACAAAGAGAAAACAATCCATTAGAAAAATTCCACAACTCTCCTAAACTGTCTCTTTCTGCCTGTTAACATTTGTACAGTCACGACCTTAATTAACTACCTCCTCCCTTTTTAACCTTTAAAACTTATACAGTAAAATTTAACTCTTCAGGGCATCGTGTGTTCACCATCTGAGCCTTCTAGGTATATCCTCAAACTAAGAAATGTACAGTTTCAAGTACAAAAAACTTTTTTTTTTGCTTTCCAATCAGCTCTTATCTATCCAAAATAAATAGGCTGGTACTAGACATATAAAGGAAAGAAGAAAGAGAAAGGCACTCATGCTATTCTCCGTTAGCCGCTTTGTTAGAAGCTGCCAGCTGTGGTATGAGAGGCTTGGTATGTGGTGTGAGCAGCTGCCAGCTGTAGTGAGAGAGGCTGTGTGTGGTGTGAGGCTTTGAGCGGTTGTGGGTGTTTTTGTGTGTTTTTCTTTTCATTTTTTTTTAATAACAGTTGGCCGTATGTATTAGCTTTAGGCTTTTGTGTTTTGCTTTTATATTTATCTATTTATTTTTTTATTTTTAGAAGAGAACCAATCGGTTTTTCAGTTTAGTTTGGATTGGAGCCAAACCAAACACAAAACCGATTGGTTTTGCATTTTCCGACCAGTTTGGCTTTTGTTTGCAGAAACAAATCGAACCGAACCGGCAAAGGTTTGTTCGGTTCACCAAAAGCCGAACCGAATGCCCACCCCTACCAGATAGCAAAATAAGAGCAAGAGAAATCAGCAACATGTAAATTACTAGTCACAAGATTTAAGTTACTGAGCATTAGCAGCAATAATGCTATTTACCTGCTCTGTGCAAAATGCTGTATCCAAGCAAAACAAACAAGATAGGAACTGTACTGTTATGTGCCATGAAATAACCTACCTGAAAGCATATCTTCACAGCGCAAATCGATTGATCTGTAAAGATCAAGTCTGTGACTTGAAAGGAAAAAGCACATGAAGTCGTAATCCAAACCCTTTGGATTTTTGTCAGATGCACCAGCAGAAGAGTTCCTCTCATGAGAATGGTCTGTTTCACTTGAATCAGAATGTTCCCTGAAAGAATCATATGGTATCTGGAAAACTGATGGAGGAGAACCAGTGGACTGCCAAGGAAAAAGAAATATCAATAAGCGACAAGTGCATTCACTGAAATATATTTTCCGTTAACATATAATTTTTCATGTAAAAAGAAAAAAAATGTTTCAACAAACATCTTGTTAGGTGATTCAACTTGAAGAAGTGCAAGCGGGAAAGAAGGGATAGAGAATAAGTACATATCTATGCATGTATAATAATCAAACAATTAATGCTCATAAAAATGTCACCGACAATTGAATTCACATGCATGAAGTAGCTCACGTCCTCATATTTATGTTATCAAATAATGCCCATGAAAAGCATCATTCAACATGTAGCTTGTGCAACATGTGTTACCAAAAAGAGAGGTAGTTCAGGAAGGGGCATCTGAGAGATGCATCTCAATCACATATATATAACTAAGAACATCATAAACAACCTTGATTATCTCAAGGCTGCGCCGTAAACGGTACCAATCATTAGCAGCCAAAGACCTCGCCTTTGGATCACCTGCTTTAACCACAAACTCCACAGCAGCATACCAGTCTCCATCTCTCTGTAGATCTGCAAGCTCAGAATTTACTTCAGCGATAATCTCTGGGGATGCTTTTGGAACATCTGGCTTTCCATATATGAACCTAATATTACCAATAAAAGCACAACAGTGAAAATGCATCATAAAAGTTATTTTTCTGTAAATCAACACTCTCACAATCACAGCAAGTGATGAGTTCTGGCATAGAAGATTTATATGGAAAAAGTACCCCTTCCCTGTGGCACAACTCTCGCCCAAGTCATTAAATACACACACATGATTTCTATTCACTTCTGACAAGCTAGTTACATTGGTGCCAAGATCAATAAAGAACATGCAAACTTTCATCCCAGTGGCATTAGTTCTCAGAAGTCAGCCTCTAGCATTCAAAAGAAATCCTGTGCACGCCAGCACTTATCATTGAAGAGAAATGGAAAATGAATATCAACAATGCTCACCTACCTAAAAGGATGTGTAAACATACCATCGCAAGTACAATCCAGTCCCACCCGTAACAATTGGAACACGGCCCCTTTTAAGAATATCTTTTGTCGCGTGCCTCGCATCCACAAAAAATTTGCCAACAGAATAGTCTGAAAGAAGACAGAATGATGTATAATTTAAATAGAAAAACATATATTTTCAATTAAAATCAATTGAACCATCACTGAATCCTATTACAAGTATGAAGATGCTTTGCTGACATTAGTTCGCCCAAATGCGTCATACCTTCACATGGATGTAGTATGTCAATTAGATGATGAGGCACTTCCTGCAAACAAATAAAACTTGTGATCATTACAACTGTTAAAGGCGCAACTAGTGGAAGAGAACTTGATGAAAACCAAAAATGAAAACACAAAGCCAAAACAAGTTTGGTAATATACAAAAAATTTCTAGGCCAAAAAAATACATTTGACCAGATTAATAATATAGGCAGAGGCAAACGGAATACAATGATAGGGCAATGATTTAGTCACTAATAAGAAGACATGCCCTATGCCAATTGGTCTGACATACTAGTCACTAATTCTGGAAAATTTAGTCTTTCATATAGTTGAATAAATTTTTATGTTATACCAACAAGTGAGACAAAAATTATGAATCCTATGAAATAGTCCCTGAAAGCAAATGCTTCGCTGAAAAATTAAAATATGCCTTTAACACTAATAGATGAAAAATCTCACAATTACAGAACTATGTGCCAATCATATTAAAGCAGATAAAACATAAGCTTCAAGTATACTACAGAATTATCACCGTTATATTGTCTGATTACGGGGTCAGCAATAGCTTACGCAAGTAGCTTAAAACTTGGAATATCATAATTAATGCCTCTCACATCTTTGTGGAACTACATTTTTACTCGTAACATGAATGAAGTGTTACACCAATACAGAAAATGGCAACTCAAAACGTTCATTTCAGATAACTACAGTAAATGTAGGCATTAAGCATTAGGTATCTTGACAAGGCACCTTTCGATCACTAGGAGAAGGCTTTGCGGACCCAATATCAAGACCTCGATAAACCTGTAACACAAAGAACACTTAATCAACCCACTTTCAGAGAGATTCCAGTACTTGTTACAACCACAGAAAAAAGGGTCGCAATAATACCAATATTATGCGAACAAACCAAACGAGCACATGGCAACCATTCTGAATAGGCAGTATCTGATAACACTTTGATTTAGGTAAAACCATGGACTAAACATACCAAAGCAGAAACAATCCATTCATCGAAGTTTTGAAAAATGAATTAGTATCTATTCTGACTGAGCCCTTCAGACGAATTTGTCCCAAAACACTTGTCAGTTAAAAGTTAAAACATAAAACCAAAAAAAAAAAAAAAAACTCAAAAGTTGACATTCTTTTTTTTCGTTGACTCTTAATTTTCTTCCCAGACAATATCCAATCAATAAAACAAAGCTATACCCACTTCATAATTACTTAAACTCTCTCCATTTAAGATGCGAATGAAAAAAAAAAATTAAAAAGCCTCAGATTAGACCTGGACAGAGTCGGCGCTGATGATTTCACCATTGAGGCGCTTAGCGAGCTCCAAAGCCAGCCGGCTCTTACCGGCTCCAGTAGGCCCAGATATCACAATAACCTTCTCTTTCTTGCTTGAAGCAACGGAACATGACGTGGCGAACAGACGCCGGCGCCGAGCGAATTGCCGGAGTAAGGGCTTCTCTTTCAGCCATGCACGGATGCAACCACTACACACTCCGCTCATTAACATTTCTTTCCTTTTTCCTTCTTTTTTTAAATCTTAATTTTTTTGCGTGAGAGAAAGTGATTGAAGTTATGTGCGTTCAATTGCAGATGTTTTCTTTTTGTTTTAAAACTGAACTGGCTAAGGTTTATGGATTGGGGTTTTAGGCTTTTAGCCCCCTGTTATTATTATTATTTTTTTCTTTCTTCACGGATTTTTATTTTTATAAAGCATTTTTGGCTTTCAGATATTGTGCGCCCTTTGCAGGGGCAAAGGATTATGTCACTTACGACGGAATAGTCTTAGGTGATTTTTCTTCGGGTTATTTTAATTGAAAAATATTTATTAATTTTATATTTTTTTTGGCTTCCATAAAAGTCTTCCAACAGTTCGTGCGGGGACTCATTTCTCTTACTAAATTTCTGTAGTGAATGATCTTATAATGCACAAGAGATAATATAATTACTTAATAAACATATAACATGTATAGTTGAATAACATATGTATTACGTAAAATTTTTAAATTTATCTTAATTAGCTATGAATCTGAACTTGAAAGTTTGTTATGAAGCTTATAATGAGTTGCTACTATTTTGATCTACCTTCTAAATCTTGCTCCCTTCACCTCATGTCAAGATTTAGCTTTTGCTCAATTTCACTGCACATATATAAATAGTGGAGAAAAGAAAGAGAAGTGTACAGTACTCATGCCACAAATATGTGAACAGTAAATTCTCAATGAGCTCAAATCACTTAAATGCTATAGTTAAGCGTAGAAACCCCATATGTTAGTACAAAATTATTCATTTTATTATGAGCTAAAATAACACAATTCAAGATTATACGTATCCATAATATATTACTATATATCATGTATGATAAAATTAGACTCATTAATATAATATTTGATCACTTAATAAATGAATTTATCAAAATTACTCTTTAATATTTAACATTAGTCACATATTAATTTGGTAAAATATAAAAAATAATTAGAGTGATTTGTGCCAGTGAACAAAATGTGATAAATAAATCTAACAAATTTTTATAATAAATGCATATAAATTCACTTAAAATAATTTAAGATAATTGATCGATTTATTCGATACTTTATCTTAATTATAATCCGTGGTACAAATAAATCATTAAATTATTGAATAAAAATATCTAGTATGCCCCACTAGATAAATTCAGTTTAAAAAAGTAAAGGATTTCTTGATGATGAGGGTACCAACTACTGGTTTAAATAAGTGTAAGAGTACCACCTACTATATATATATATCTAGTATGCCCCACTAGATAAATTCAGTTTAAAAAAGTAAAGGATTTCTTCTTGATGAGAGTTTCCAAATACTATTTAGTTAAATAAGTGTAACATACCACCTAAACTTGACCACCAACTGGTAGTTGCATGGAATACTTCTGAAATGACTTGAAACTCAAGATATCCTTAAAATACGAACAAAAAAGTTACAAAAAAAAAAAAAAAATTGAGGAAAAAGGCAACCATTTTATCTCTAGACAGGAGGCACCGATATCAAGTTATGACACAACCATGGCTCGATCGTCGGATTCAGTCCCTCTTCCCGGTTGCATTGGTTTCTGTCCTAATTGTTGGGACTACACGATTGTTCCTGGATAACTTGAAGAGCTATGACAGCAAAATTTTTCAGTTTTATGGAAAAACAGAGCGTCACAAGCAGAGAAGGCCTGTCTTTGTTTCTTCGAAAGATCGGTTTGAGGAAAGTTGCAATGTTTTTGAAGGAAAATGGATTTGGGATAATGTAACATATCCTCTTTACTCAGAAGAGAGCTGCCCTTATTTGGTCAAACAGACCACTTGCCAAAGGAATGGCAGGCCCGATTCATTCTATCAAAACTGGAGGTGGCAGCCTGATGGATGCAAACTTCCTAGGTAACTTTTGTTTAGAAATTACAATGAAGTGTCTCACTTGTTTGAATAATTTGCACCCTTTAAATTCTTTCTGTGTCTCTCCCAGGTTTGATCCATTGAAGTTATTGGATATTTTGAGGGGAAAAAGATTGATGTTTATTGGAGATTCAGTGCAAAGAGGTCAGTTTGAATCTATGGTTTGCATGGTACAATCTGTGATTCCTGAAGGAAAGAAATCTTTTCATAGGATTCCTCCTATGAAGATCTTTAAAGCTGAGGTAGCCGAGTTTAAATGTTTCTCTTGCCGATCTTCAGTTTCATCCAATAGTCAAAGGTGATTCGTTTTTCTTGATTTGTTCTCAGGAATATAATGCATCCATTGAGTATTACTGGGCACCCTTCATTGTGGAGTCCATTTCTGATCATGCAACGAACCATACGGTGCTAAAAAGGCTAGTTGATCTTGACTCCATCGCTAAACACGGCAAGAGCTGGCAAGGGGTTGATGTGCTAGTATTTGAAAGCTACGTTTGGTGGATGTACAAACCAACGATAAATGCCACGTAAGCACTTGTTCCTTTCCAGTCTAGCTTTGCTGCAAAGCATCTCTAGCAACGCTGAACAAACTCTATCGAAGATTAATCATCACAAGCATATTACATTGGGAATATATATGGAATCTCACATAAGAAATTTGTATGTTCTTTTCATTTGTGGTTTCTGTTTCCAGATATGGATCTGCTGATAACATTAAAGAATACAATGTCACCGCTGCTTACAGATTGGCATTAGAAACTTGGGCAAATTGGCTAGAATCCAGTATCAACCCTCTCACTCAAAAGGTCTACTTTATGAGTATGTCTCCAACACATTTGTGGTAAGTTTTCCCCAAAAAGTTAGTTGTACAAACATTGAAAACATTCATGAAAAATATTACAAAATGGAATCTACAGTTACTCTATGCAATTTTTTTTTTCGGTTGCTGCAGGAGCTGGGAATGGAAGCCTGGAAGCAATGAAAACTGCTTCAATGAGTCATATCCCATTCAAGGTTCATACTGGGGTACAGGTTCTAGTCTCACAATCATGAAGATAGTTCAAGATATTCTACAAGATTTAAAAATCGGTGTAACATTTTTGAACATCACCCAACTGTCTGAATATCGAAAAGATGCTCATACATCAGTCTATGGAGAGCGGAAGGGCAAACTATTGACAAAGCAGCAACGATCGGATCCAAAAAATTTTGCCGATTGCATTCATTGGTGTTTACCAGGAGTTCCTGATACATGGAATGAGATCCTGTATGCACATTTGTTGCAGAATCATCGAAATTTTTTGTAACACAAGGGGCAGGTTACAAGATGACCGTCCCCTCTACAACCTCATTGGTTTAAAAAAAAAAAAATTTTAATAGCCACTAGATTAATTGTGATTCAAGGATAGGATTTTGTTTATAAATTTGCACGCACACTTGTTCAATAATTTTTGTTTATATATATATAAATTATTCAATGCATGATCTTGAATTTTGTTAAAGGTTGGAAAAGCAATTATACCACACATGGTGTAGTAGCTTTTCAGACTTTAATAAAATTTAAGATCTTAAATCAAATTAATATATATATATATATATAGAGTAATCTTACAATAAAGAAATCATTTATTTTAATAAAGTAATCGATAAAATATACTATACTAGAATGTGTAATTTTTTATCTTTTGCCTCGTCCCTTATTTTAATAACGTAAAGGACAAACTAAAAGATAAAAGAACACAAATAAGAGATTTATTTATTGTAACATTATTATTTTATATACGTGTGTGTGTTCCTTCCAATCCAGGATTAGAATTAAAGATTAAAGCTCTACACGGATTGATAGTGTCATAAATTGACTTTTACAATGTTATAAACTGATTTATGATGCTATCCTATATATATATTGAAATACAAGTGTGCAACCCAAGAGGGGGGGTGAATTGGTGTTTTAAAAATTATCCTAATCAAATCACAAAACAATCTACAACAATCAAAATCTAATGCCTTAACAAATTCGAAAACAATAAGTTTAATAAAAGCACAATAATAAATGAGTAAGAGAGGAGAAAGCAAACTCAAGGATTTTTACGTGGTTCGGCTATCCCCGCCTACGTCCACGCCTCCAAGCAACCCAAGCTTGAGGATTTCACTATCCAAGCCTTTCCAAGGCTTCAAATGTTTACAATTGACTTCCAAGGTGTCAATGAACCTTTACAACAAGAGATTATCTCCCAATCTCTTCACTCAAGTGTATAACACACTTAATCACTCACAAATTTGATGAGGAATTGAAAATTACAACAAAAACTCTCTCAAAGAGTAGATATACAAAATGAAGAGCAAAGATGGCTCAAAGATTTATGATTCACGAATTGAAAGCTCAAGATATGTTGTATGCCTTTTGTTTGTCGTGCAGAGAGCTTGAAAATGAGTTGGATTTGAGTTTTTATAGTTGGAAACAAAACTATGCATTTTTGCGAAAACGGATCAAGGTTAACGCTTAACGGTTAACCGTTTGTGCTGGTCAAAGTTACCGTTGCGCTGAATTTCAAATAAACGGTTCGCCGTTTTCAGTAAACGGTGAAGGGATAATTTCCAGAGACCTGCAAAATAAATTTGGTTTAACCGTTCTTACTAAACGGTTCAAGGTTAGCAATCTGGAAATTAACGGTGAACCGTTTTCCCTAAACGGTGAAGGGGTAATTTCCAGAGACTGCTATAGTGAACTATTTACCAAAAATTGCAGCTTTGCCCCAAAACTTTCTATAATTGTACTATGACCCAAAACGTTATAAAACTTTACAAAAATATCCAAATTCAGAATTTCGAAATAATACTTTGTGAATCCCAAAACTTTCTGAAATTATGAAATGGTCCAAAATACTATAACACTTTTTAAAGAAGTCCTTCTCCATAATTTCAAACAATACTTGTTGATTTTCATGTTTTCAAAACACTTTCAATTAAAGCATAAACATGAAAAACAATCAATTTCATAAAATCATTTTTCCATTAAATATAAAACATTTAAAATGTGAAAATAATGATTTATCTAAAATGTATAAAAAATAATTTAAGCTTTTAAAAACTTAATCATTCTTAATCTTATTTGTTATCATCAAAATCAACAATATGTAAACATATATGTTAACAATCTCCCCCTTTTTGATGATGACAAATCTTTCATGATTTTAAAGAATGATTCAAAAATTAATCTTGTTTGTTATCATCAAAATCAATATTATGAAAACATAAATGTTAACAATCTCCCCCTTTTTGATGATGACAAACATTTCATGTATTTAAAGAATGATTGCATAAATTGCTCCCCCTAAATGTAAGCTTCTCTTACAATTTAGGTAAATTAACAAATTTAAATACATGTATTCTTCTCCCCCTCATCATCAAAAAGAAAACTTAGTGGAAAAGAAAACAAATAGCAAATTTTTGTAAAAAAAAAAAAAACATGTATTTTTCTCCCCCTTCAATATAACAAATAAAACTTAAAGAAAAAGAAAAAAGAGGAGTAAATTTGTTACCCATATTGTCAAAGTAAAAGTCTTAACACATTCTCCCCCTAACAACAAGCATCACCTCAAATACAAGTTTTAGTAATATCACTCCTAAATTATCATGATCACATAATCCATCAACCATAAAATGATCATGAATCATGATTCCATCAATTATCAAATGAACAACTCAAAACATAAAATCATCATATAAAAATCATATAATCAAATTATCACCATATCTCAAAATCACCACCATAAGCACAAATCAATCATGAAAAGAGTGCTCAAAGTGCATGTTATTCTCCTCCTTTTGAAAACAAAAAAAAAAATATTATTTTGTCTCCCCCTTTGGATAACAAAAATGTTCAAAATGCATATTATCCAAAATCACATTGTACGCTCCCCCTAAATATATGGCCAATTTAAAAATTTTAACCAAAAAGATTTTATCCAAAACCATATCATATTTATCTCTCATTTCATCATGAAAAAGAAAAGATAAATAGATGCACTTGAAATAAGATCATAAAAATAATTTGACGAAGATATTACCCATTTTGTGTGAGCAACAATTTTGGCAAAATCTCTCTTTAAAAAATGAAGAAATTCTCAAATACACAACATGGTTAAAAAGACTTCCATATAAGCTTAAGCAATTATAACAAGTCAACAATTCCATCAATTCATCAAGCCACACAAATATAATCATCAATCATCAAAATCATCAAAATCATCAAGAAATTAATTCCACATTATAAAACATTCAATTATCAAACAATAATAATCCTTAATCCATAATGAAAGCAACAATGCATATTCAACAATACATCGATAGAGTACAAACAATGCATCCATTCACCAATCATAGATTGCATAAGATTAAATTTCATCAAATACAATGTAATCATCAAAGCATATTCTTTATCTCAAATCTTTAGATCATCAAAATCAACATAGCTATTTAGAAAAGCCATCATTATGAACGAGTGATCAAATCCATTATTACAAATGCTCACATAGGCCAATTCAATGAGTGATGATATAACACAATTAATAGCACATGAATTCACACATACATAAAAGATAAACAATGATGATAGACAATTAAGAAGATGAAATTATAGATCATACAATCATCAAAATCAAGCAAAGGCATCATGATAAATCACTCAATGTTATACACAATGATAATTCCATCATGTAAACATATAAGCATACTTTCACAAATTTAAGCTATTATCCATCTATCATGATCAATTCAACAAAATCAATATAGCAAGAATTATTACCAAAACAATTAAATCATCTTGCTCATCATTTTCTCTTAGATCATGATCAAGTGATTATCCTCACAAGCTTCATCAAGGAACTCTCCACCATTCCTTGATTGTGGTACCTACAAAGAAAACATTCACGTTGTGCCCTTTGGTACCCAAATACCCTTGGGTCCTTGAATGTTAGCGATAGTTCCTTTTGGAACCCAAATACATTTTGCTCCATAATATGCATTTCTTTTAACATGGCATTTATAACTCATATGACCATTTCCATTACAATAATGACAAACAATCTTATGATCACATGTGGAGGTAGCCTTAACAAAATAATTCTTATAATATTTTTGTTTCAAGTTAGGCTTATATCCAAGTCCTCCTTTATCAAATACACATTTTTGAGAGTTGAGTAATTTTTCGAAGTTCTTTTGACCATTTGTGAATTTTAAAACAATCTCATTTAACTCATTGTTCTTCTTCTTAAGCACTTCATTTTCATTCATTAATTCATCAACATGTGATTTCTCAAGCTCATATGAAGTACTTTGTTTACATGTAAATGATGCAACTTTATCATGCAACATTTTATTATCTAATTCTAGTCCTTTAATCATTTCATTTAATGAATCATTGCATTTTTGTAAAGCATCATTTTCATTTTTCAAGTTATCTACATGTGATTCTAGATGCTTGTATGAAGTACTAGATTTCTCATTTAATAATGCAACTTTATCATGCAATGTTTTATTCTTTAATTTTAAGCATGTAATCTTTGCACTTAAAGATTCATTTTCATTTGTGAGCTCTAACATTTTCTTTTTAAGACATATATTCTTTTTACCAATTTTCATAAACTCATTATGCAATTCTTTAAAAGCATCATGCAATTCATCATAGGTAGGATCACTTACCTCATCAAGCTCATCATCCGATTCATCTCTGAAATACAAGTTTTGCAACCCAAGAGGGGGGGTGAATTGGGATTTTAATATTTATGCTAAACAAATCGCATACCAATTTAATCTAATGTCTTAATCAAATCAAAAACAATAAATTCAAACAAGCATAATAATAAAGGAGTAAGGGAGGAGAAAACAAACACGAGAATTTTTACGTGGTTCGGCTATCCCCGCCTACGTCCACGCCTCCAAGCACACCGGGCTTGAGGATTTCACTATCCAAGCCTCCCAAGGCTTCAAATGTTTACAATTGACTTCCAAGGTGTCAATGAACCTTTACAACAAGAGATTATCTCCCCAATCTCTTCACCCCAAGTGTTTCTCACACTTGTACACTCACAAATTGAGTAGAAAAGTAATTACAACAAGAAACTCTCTTTAAGAGTAGATTTACAAATAATAGCTCAATGATGATTCAATCAATGATGATTTACGCAATGGAAGCTCAATATATGTTTTATAAACTTGTTTTGGCTTTCTAGAGTTCTTAAAATGAAGTTGGAATTGAGTTTTTATAGTTAAACCCGAAAAACTAGCCGTTATTGTCAAATTCTCAAGGTCGCTCATGATTTAACTAGCAGGAATGAACAGTGAAGTTACCGTTATTTTGAATTTTGCTACAGAGAAATTACAGTTTTACCCCAATACTTTCTGTAATTATACTATGGCCCAGAAAGTTACAAAACTTTTCAAATAGGTCCAATTCTGGATACCAAATGTTCGAATTACATTCGGGTCCTCCAACTTTCATAAATTGTAGTGTGGCCCAAAATGTTTCAAAACTTTACAAATAAACCCAAATCCGAATTCAAAATAATATTTGCCATTCCCAAAACTTTCTGAAATTATGCTATGGCCCAACATATAATAATACTTTTAGAATAAGCCCTTTTTAGGTTTTAACATAATCAACATAAATCTTAAAGTTCTCAAAACCTTTCACTTAAACCTTCAATCTTTTATAAGTTACAATATGGCCCAAAACGTTTCAAATCTTTGCAAATAAGTTTAAATTCAATTTCAAAATAATATTTATTAAAATCAAATATTGTAAAACATTTTCATTTTAATTCAAATTACTCAATTCCACAAAATATTTTTATCTTAAAAATAAAACATTTTGGTTTATAAAAAGTAATAATTTATTAAAAAAAAACTTGAGCTTCTCAAATGCTAAATCATGCATCAATTAAATCATACCGGCTTTACAAGAAATTGTCGCAATAATTTGTCCGTTGAACTTTAAACTTCATTCTTGATTTCGCCGTTGTCCATTGAGTGTCTTGACTTGATTTCACTTGATTCACTTGCATAAATATTATCCTTCAAAAACTAGTGAACTTGTGAAATACAAAATAAGACACTTTAATACATATGTTTGTTATCATCAAAATTACATAATGTGTAGCCCTTTAGGCTAACAATCTCCAATTGCCATAAGTGCCAAATTTGATACTCCATGAGATTCCTCCTCATTTGTAGTCTCTTCATACACAACTTCAAGTTTTCTCCATATTTCATAAGCATTAGAACAACTTGAAACTCTATGAAATTCCTTTTTATCTAAGGCACAAAATAAAGCATTCATAGCCTTGGAATTTAAAGACATATTTTTCCTATCCAACTCACTTAAAACATTATTTCTAGGAATGAAAGAATCATCACAAACTATTTCCCATATTTCATAATCTAAAGATTGTAAATAAATTCTCATCCTAGTTTTCCAATATGAGTAGTCATTACCATCAAATAAAGGTGGCCTAGTGATGGATTGTCCTTCCATGAAGATTGAGCTAATTTGGGTTGCAATTGATCTTTAACTCTAGACGGTTAAGTCTACACAAGAGCACCTCGCTCTGATACCAATTGAAATACAAGTGTGCAACCCAAGAGGGGGGGTGAATTGGTGTTTTAAAAATTATCCTAATCAAATCACAAAACAATCCACAACAATCAAAATCTAATGCCTTAACAAATTCGAAAACAATAAGTTTAATAAAAGCACAATAATAAATGAGTAAGAGAGGAGAAAGCAAACTCAAGGATTTTTACGTGGTTCGGCTATCCCCGCCTACGTCCACGCCTCCAAGCAACCCAAGCTTGAGGATTTCACTATCCAAGCCTTTTCAAGGCTTCAAATGTTTACAATTGACTTCCAAGGTGTCAATGAACCTTTACAACAAGAGATTATCTCCCAATCTCTTCACTCAAGTGTATAACACACTTAATCACTCACAAATTTGATGAGGAATTGAAAATTACAACAAAACTCTCTCAAGAGTAGATATACAAAATGAAGAGCAAAGATGGCTCAAAGATTTATGATTCACGAATTGAAAGCTCAAGATATGTTGTATGCCTTTTGTTTGTGCGTGCTAGAGAGCTTGAAAATGAGTTGGATTTGAGTTTTTATAGTTGGAGCTCAAAACTGGCGTTATGCATTTTGCGAACGGATCAAGGTTAACGCTTAACGGTTAACCGTTTGTGCTGTCAAAGTTACCGTTATGAATTTCAAATAAGCGGTTCGCTTTGATAAGCAGTGAAGGGTAATTTAGAGACGCAAAATAAATTTGGTTTAACCGTTCTTACTAAAGCGGTTCAAGGTTAGCAATCTGAAATTAACGGTGAACCGTTTTCCCTAAACGTGAAGGGTAATTTCGAGAGACTATTTACCAAAAATTGCAGCTTTGCCCCAAAACTTTCTATAATTGTACTATAACCCAAAACGTTATAAAACTTTACAAAAATGTCCAAATTCAGAATTTCGAAATAATACTTTGTGAATCCCAAAACTTTCTGAAATTATGAAATGGTCCAAAATACTATAACACTTTTTAAAGAAGTCCTTCTCCATAATTTCAAACAATACTTGTTGATTTTCATGTTTTCAAAACACTTTCAATTAAAGCATAAACATGAAAAACAATCAATTTCATAAAATCATTTTTCCATTAAATATAAAACATTTAAAATGTGAAAATAATGATTTATCTAAAATGTATAAAAAATAATTTAAGCTTTTAAAAACTTAATCATTCTTAATCTTATTTGTTATCATCAAAATCAACAATATGTAAACATATATGTTAACATATATATTCTAATCCAGCCTTAGAATTTGAGATTAAAGTCTCAATCAAATTTATGGTGTCATAAATTGACTTTTAGGATGTTATAAACTAATTTATAACACATCGATTCATTCTAAATTTTCCTAACTTCTAAGCTCGGATCGGATAATTTAACAAGAAAATTCTCATTTTAATAAAGTAATGATGTCACTAATAAACAAAAAACATAGTTTTCAATATATTAAAATTTATATTTCTTTTAATGTTTACTACTCATTTTATTAAAGTAAGAATGTTATCATGAAAGATATAAATGTGTGTGCGTGCGTACAAATCCAAGATCCTGGACTTCATTACACTACATAACATAAAACTTCTCTCGCACATAAAAAAACAGGGTCCCTCACCACACAGAGAAACTCTCTATGTATATGTATACTCTTTTACGACAGTATGTTGTTCTTTTGCTTTTAATAGTATTTAAAAGGAATTTAGATCTATTAGAAATAGATGTACCTAATTAAAAACAAAAAATTAACAACTTAATTTTTTCCGGAAGTACTGTGAACAGTTACTGTTCATGAATACTGTTCATCCACATAAAAAATATTAATTTTCCAAAAACATAATAAAATGCAGAAAATAAATGACATGGAGATTTTTACCTAGTTCGGATTAATCAATCCTACATCTACGAGGCCACACCCAGATAAAAAACAATTCACTAAATTGAGATGTTACAACTTATGGATTTACCAAACTTAAGACTCTCACTTACAGTTTATCACCATATAGTTTACTCAACCTTAGACTGAATCTACTTCTCTTGAATAATTGCTATCCCTCTTGATCCATGATCCTCAAGGCACTTCGTAAAGTGATCAATAGCAATTCTTCAAATCTTCAATGTCTAGTGATCCACGATCTACATAGACTCTCCATAGAGATGAACAGAAGATAAGAAAATAAATCAACACAACATGATGTGCCAAATCCGGATTCTTTAGGGAGGAGGCTGAATTTTGCTTCTCTACTTTATGCTCTGTGTTGTACGACAACCTTCAATTGTGAAATACCTCTCCTTATATTGGCTTTAGGGTTTCACGAAAATAGTAAGTCTTAAAAAACTTGGATTCTTTCCAAATAAGAGTTTCTTTCCTCTTATAATTCCCATGAATCTAAATAGAAATAAATCAATCTTCTTGCCTTACTTGTCTCCCAAGAAATATCCAGAGCATTTAATTAACTTCTTGAACCAACTTCTTGCTCTAAATAGATCTCATACGCCAATTATAGAATCCCATCATTAATTGACTTTCTAAATTAGATATCTAATTAAATTAGGAAACAAATATTCCTAATAAATTGGAATCTCACTAAATTAGAGAATTAATAAATTAATCCCTATTGCAAGATATGCAATAAATAAATTTCTAATTTAACTCGACTTACCATATAATGCCAACTCTATAAATATTGGACTTAACAATCTCCCACTTTGGCATTCTTGTGGCAAAAGCAATCCAACACAAGTCTTCGATGAACTTTGGCGCTAAGATATAAACCTGAACAAGCATAAACATCAACAAGGAACTAACCAAAATAATTGGCAATTAGCATGTTAGTTCATGTAAGTAAACCAAGGCAAGAATAAAATAAAATTCTCATTTTATTGATCAATAAATGGAAAGACAACATTAAGCAGAAAATTAAGAACAAGAAAATAATTAAACTCCCTTTAAGACTTAGAATCCGAAAAATAAAAATTCTTGAACAAAACTATAATCTCCCTAGAATTGAAAATACTACTCCCCCTAACTCATTGCATTGAGCAATTGAAGACTTAAAACAAATTACTCCCTTTTTTGCCAAAAGATTGCAAAAGGGAAGTAGTTTTGCATGCAATTCATCGAAACGAGTAGAAAGATTAGTAATATCTTGCCCTTGTTTTAAAACTGTAGCCTCAAGATGGGCAAGAGTAGGAGCAAAAGAGGTAGATGGAGGAAAAGAGCGAATAGAGACTGCAATAAGAGTAGGAAGATCACGAAGAGGACTAGGACGAGCTCTACTGGTGATGGCGCGTGAGGGCGTGTGCGGTAGCGGTTGGTGGTCGGCGATGGCAGTGCGAACAATGGCGGCATTGGTGGTGATCCTAGGGTCAAAGATGGAAGGTCCAGAGTGAAGACTATCTTCACTAGGATCACTTTCCATGGAGTCACTGTCACTTAAATGCATAGATTCTTCAGGAGGTATTTATCCAAATTTGGGACCAAGAAGTTCACCATCATCAAGTATATGAATCTCATGAGGTTGTCCACAACCAGAACAAAGGTAGAGTGTAAGAGTGTGACGACAGTGGGAATTAGAATGAGTATGAGAGCTCTCACCAATGATAAACTTAGAAGCCATGGAAGAGGAATATTAAGAACAAGGGAAAAAAAAAACAAGAAGAATAAAAGAAATCTGGACCAGCCGAAAGAAAGAAGAAGGAAGCCATAAATTTGAATGCAAAATAAGGAGCAAAGGGCTGCCTTATATAGAGAAACTCTTTTTGTTCAAGTAAGGTTGGGAAAACCAGCACACATTAGGAGAACATGAATAAAGAGGATTTTATTCCAATTTAATGCACTAACAATCATAGATTTTATTCCAGATCAATAAATAAATAGAAATTGACTTAAACAACTCAAAAACAAAAAGGAAAATACCAAAAATGAAATCTCATGCAGGATTGTTTACGTATCAGACACACAGTACAGAACATAGAATTTCACATTTAAGTTGGGAATGACTGAGATAGAATCAAAATACAATCTATATACGGTTGGAAATCTTATTGAATCAGCTTTTCACAAAATTTTACAGAACTGAATTTGGAGTTCTGTAGACAAAGTTATGATCAAAAGAACGCAATATGCTCAGTTGTGATGGGAAAAGTTGTAAATGTACTTTTTTAAAAAACAAATTAGAGTTTTGCTTAAAACAAATAAGAAACATATCATCATGTAAGAACATGAGAATGCACATGCATCATGAATTTTTTTTAATTTTAAAAAATACATTAATAATGAAATTAAACAAAAAATGTCTGGGAATTTTTCACAACAAGTATTAATTCATGTAATCAAGACTCTAATTTCCTCAATTAAGTAAAGATTAGAAAATTTTAAGCTTTTGTGTGTGTGCAAACAACTCAATCTAAACTTTTTCCCAAAAATTCATTAATTTTCATAGTCAAAGTCTTAAAAATATAAAATATAGAGTTGGTGAAACTAACCTTATCGTCTTGATCTCCAATTTTTAACCATTTCAATTGACAGACTTTTTTTTTGTGATTGATAGCAAAGCCCCCCCCCCCTTTTTTTTAAATCTACGGTCAGGAGCTTTCACTTTATCCCTTAAGGTAGTTTTCTTCTCATGGTAGTTCATCCTCTGTCATATTTGTGATACAAAGACTCAAATTACTCATGGATAGCTTCACTCTTAAGAGTTATAGGTAGCTATTTCTGACCACAGTATCTACATATATTTGGGGTTTTATGACAGGATAAAAATCAAGACAAACAGTCATAACTCAAGTTAAATATTCTCAATAAAGACCATATCAATATCAAAATCTTGAGTCAAAGTAGAGACTGGATTGTCATTCATGTGCTTTTGAAGAAAGGTTAAATAACTCTAATCAAAACTTATTCAAGGCTTTCAAATCTTTAAAAACATGATAAATTGCTTGTCGTCTAAAAAAATGGAACACAAAAACAATGATTTAAAATTAAAATTTATAAATGTATTATCTATATCTAATGCATAGATGCATGATTTTAAAAAAAAAAATTGACTTACATGGCACACACATTTAAAGCTTTCCTTAAAGATTCAAATCGTTTGGAGTCTAAAGCTTTTGTGAAAATATCTGCAAGTTGTTTTTCTGTATCAATATATTCTAAGGACACGGTCTTATTCTCAACTAAATCTCTAAAGAAGTGAAGACGAATGTCAATATGCTTAGTCCTAGAGTGTTAAACAAGATTTTTAGAAATTTTGATAGCACTCGTGTTATCACAAAGCATAGTCAAAGTTTCATGAACCATACCATAATCTGCAAGCATTTGTTTCATCCAGAGCAATTGGGTGCAACAACTTCCAGTTGCAATATATTCAACTTCAGCCGTGGAAAGAGAAATTGAGTTCTATTTCTTACTATGCCATGATACAAAATTGTTTTCAAGCTAAAAACATCCTCCAGTGGTGCTTTTTCTATCATTAGCATTGCCAGCCCAATCTATATCACTATATCCTGCAAGACTTGAATTAGTGTCATTAGTGTACCAAATACCATCATTAACTATTCCATTGACAAAACGAATGATTCTTTTGACAACAGCTAAGTGTGATTCCTTTGGATTTGCTTGGTACTTAGCACATACACTAACACTGAAACATATATTAGGTCTACTTGCAGTCAAATAAAGTAAGCTACCAATCATGCTTCTGTAAAGACTAGGATCAACACTAGAGCCACTATCATCAATAGTCAACTTGGTATTTGTATTCATAGGGGTTCTCAAGTGTTTTGTAGAATCTAAGCCAAACCTCTTGACTAAACTCTTTGCATACTTACTTTGATTAACAAAAATTCCATTTTTCATTTGTTTCACTTGCAAACCTAAAACGTAAGTCAATTCTCCCACTATACTCATCTCAAATTCCCATTTTATTTGACTCACAAATTCTTGCACATGATCAGAAGAAGTAGAACTAAACATTATATCATCAACATAGATTTGAACAACTAAAATCTCTAGATTAAGTTGCTTAATAAATAATGTTCTATCTACTCTCCCTCGCTTATAATCATTTTCAAGCAAAATTTTGGTCAACCTTTCATACCAAGTTCAAGGCGTCTGCTTTAAACCGTACAAAGCCCTTTTTAATTTAAAAACATGGTTTTGGGAAATGAGAGTCTTCAAAGCCTTTAGGTTGTTCAACATAGGCTTCTTCATTTAAAATGCTATTAAAAAATGTACTCTTAACATCCATTTGAAATAATTTAAATCCTATTAAACAAGCGACTGCAAAAAGAAAATGAATAGATTCAAGTCTAGCAATAGGTGCAAATGTTTTATCAAAGTCAATACCTTCAATTTGCGTGTAGCCTTGTGCAACCAGCCTAAATTTATTTCTCACTATGTTACCAAATTCATCAGTTTTGCTCTTAAAATTCCATTTGGTTCCTATAACATTAGTATGACTTGGTCTAAATACTAGCATCCATTCATCATTTCACTCAAATTGTTCTAATTTTTCTTACAGAGCTTTGACCCGAAATTCATCAATTAAAGCTTCCTTAACATTCTTAGGTTCAGTCAAAGATACAAAGCAAGTAAATCTTACCATATTTGCATAACTTTTCCTTGTGACCATTTGCTCATCACGATTACCTAGAATAAGATCAGATGGATGATTTTTCTTAACTCTTGATGATGGTTCTTTTCTGATTGGGTCATGGAGGTCCATGGTTGTCTGGAGTTTTGAAATGTTCTCCTTCACATTCTCTGGTGTTTCCTTAATGACATCTTCTTCAACAGGTCCTTTTTCTTTCAAGAAAGATTCACTAGATTGACCTTTCTCAATAACTCGATCTTTAGGAGCAGTTGTGACAACATTTGGTGTTTCTAAAAAATTGGTTATCTCTTCCTCAATTGAGTAATCTACAAAACCTTGATAATCATCAATAACTACATTTACAGATTCAATAATATTTTGAGTTTTTATATTATAAACACGGAATGCTTTGCTATTATTAGAGTAACTAAGAAAAACACCTTCATCACTTTTTGAATCAAATTTACCAAGATGTTTGCGATCATTCAATATAAAGCACATACTCCAAAAATATAAAAATAACCTAGATTAGGTTTTTTTTTTTTACCTTTTCATAACTCATAAGGAATTTTCTTAGTACCTGGACGAAGATAAACACGATTAATGGTGTAGCAAGCAGTGTTAAATGCTTCAGCCCATAATCTCTTTGAAAGTTTCTTCAAGTTTAACATCACTCGTGTCATTTCTTGCAAAGTCCTATTTTTTCTTTCTACAACACCATTTTTTCTAGAGTAATAGGTGAGGAAAACTTGTGTGAAATTTCATGTAAATTACAATATTCTTTAAAACTAGAGTTTTCAAATTCTCTTCTATGATTACTCCTAATTCCGACAATATTGCAATTTTGTTCATTTTTAACCTTTTCATACAATTTTCTAAACACATCAAATGTATCTGATTTTTCTCTAATAAAGTCAACTCATACATACCTAGGGAAATCATCTGCACACATAAATGCGTAACTTTTTCTAGCTAAACTTTCAACTTACGTTAGTCCCATAAGGTTTATATGAAGTAGTTGTAGCACCTTTGATGTTGCTTTATCCTGAATGGCTTTATGCGAAGCCCGTTGTTGTTTTCCAGATTCACATGAACCATATATTCCAGGTTGTTTCTTTTTAAGCATTGGAACTCCTTTTACAGCACATGTTTTTACAATTCTAGTTAGTAATCTGTAGTTCAAGTGACCCAACTTTTGATGCCATAAATCTGTGTCATCAAGAGTGGTCTTATGACAAATAATTGAGCTAGTCAATTTATAATAATGATAAGATGATTGATGTCCTTCCAATATGCAATTTTCATCAACATCAAGAATGCGACATTTGTTCCTGTCAAAGTTGACAAACAAGTTTTGATCATAAAATTGACTAATGCTAAGTAAATTTGCTTTTAGATCCTCTACATGTAAAACATTGTCTAGTTTTGGAAATCCTTCCACATTTAAAGTTCCCTTCCAAGCACTCGACTTTTCACACCATTAGCAAAAGTTACATTTTTCTCGATTAAGTTTTTGATAATTGATCAAGGCACTTCTATCATCTATCATGTGTCTAGAACAATCACTATCAAAGAATCAAAAATCAGTAATGCAAGTTCTCAACGAAATAAAGGAAACATAAGCTTTATGATCAGTCTTCTTCATCCAAGTAGTTCTAAGTTTATTTTCCCTTGTCTCAACCTTAGGTCTATGTGTCATCCTAGGTTTTCCATGAGAATAATTAAAGAACATAGCCTTTTTCATATAGTTAATGAGCTTGAAGTAATTAGGTCTTATATGTCCTTTCACATGACAAAAATGACAAGTGAGAATAAACTTGTTGTTTTTACCTTGATAAACTGGTGAAGAATGTGCAACAGCTTTACCTTTTTGAAGATATGGAAATTTAAGTATTGATGGAGAAGCTGTTTGTGAAGAAGCTTTAACAAACACACTTTGAGAATTCGAGTCTTTACCATGTTGATATCCAAGACCATGATGATCTGAGCTAGATTTTCCAAGTGACAAGATATGGTCTAATTTTTGAGTTCTAGAATTCATCATCTTAAGTGACTTTTTGGTATTATCTAATTCTGTGATCACTGCAAGTAATTGATTATCTTTGTTAGCAAGTAAAGACTTATAATGACTTACCTCACTTTCAAGGTTCGTCTTATCATCCAAAAGATTGGATACTTGAGTCATCAGGGTCACATTCTCATTATAAACTTCTTCCCACTTAGCGAACATAATCTTGTAGCTTTCATGAAAAGCTTTCTTGTCATTTATATGAATGTCACTGATATCCCTATCTGAAACATTATCCTTGTTAACATGTTGCACAATTGTGCCAAAGCTGGAATCAGTGTCTTCTTTGCAAGGAGCTAAGTGTGAGGATTCAGATATGGATGCATCTCAGATGTTTAATTCTTGTTTACTGTTATCATTATAGACAACAATTCCTCCAACAAGGTCTTCTTCATCGATACTATCATTAGAAACACCATCATTCCAAGTGGATTGCATTGCTTTCTTTTTCATAAGAGTGTTAGCACATTGTGCTTGTATGTGTCCTATGCCTCCACATTCTCTGCATCAAATACCCTCAAGTTTGTTAAAATCAAATAATTTAGAATTAGAGTTGGAAGAACCTTTTTAAACCGTAAAAGGCACTGATGTTGAAGTCTTCTTTGGTTTGTTAAAGTTCTTCTTTTTTAACATTTTCTTGAAATTCTTTGCAATAGGTGCAAGTGAATTAGCTAGTACAAAAATAGATAATCATCTTCACTTGATTTGGTGACAAGAGCCTCCATTTCAACTTGAAAGGCAATACATTTTCCTTTCTTGGCATTCAAAGTCAAGTAGCTAGTCTCATAGACCATCAATTTTCCTATAAGTGAACCTCTAGTTATAGCAGACATATCAACATATTCTTCAATGGCCAAAATTTTAGGATGGTATCTAGGATGAGTAGATCTTAAGATTTTTCTACAAATTTCCTCCTCAGAAATAGGTTTTCCAAGATTAAAAAAATCATTAACCATAGCAAGGATTCTAAAATTAAATTCAGATATGGTTTCATGTTCATGCATTTTCAGGTTTTCAAAATCATATGTAAGTTTTTGAAGTTTAGAACGTTTTACTGTATTGTCGCCTTCAAAAGTACTCTAGAGTATATCCCAAGCAACTTTGGATGCCTTGCATATAGAAATTAGTTGGTGTTGAAACACATCAACTCCATTCACAATGGCATTAAGTCCTTTTGCACTATATCCAGATGCATCAAATTCATCATTAGTCAATTCTTTGACTGGCTTGGGAGATTCTACACCATCTTCATTAATTGTGATAGGTGGAATATATTCTGTGAGTACGCATTGCCAAACTCTTTCATCATTAGCTGTCAGATAAATTTCCATCCTTTACTTCCAATAAGCATAATTCGTCCCATCTAGTACAGGTGGACGAGCCAAAGAGCCTCCCTCTCTTTGTAAACTCATACTTACAAAATATATTTAGGTTCTAAGAATCTCACTAAATAGTTAATGTCATGTTCTAATACCAATTGAAAGGAATTTAGATCTATTAGAAATAGATGTATGTAATTAAAATAAAAAATTAACTTAAATTTTTTTGGAAGTACCGTTCACCGCAACTGTTTACAGTTACTATTCACGAATATTGTTCATCCACATTAAAAATATTAATTTTCCAAAATCATAATAAAATGAAAATAAATGACGAATATTTTTATGTGGTTCGGATTAATCAATCTTACATCCTCGAGGTCACGCCTAGATGAAAAACAATTCACTAAGTTGAGATGTTACAACCTATGGATTTATCAAACTTAAGACTCTCACTTACAGTTTATCACTATATAGTTTACTCAACCTTAGACTGAATCTGCTTCTCTTAAATAATTGTTATCCCTCTTGATCCACGATCCTTAAAGCACTTCGCAAAGTGATCAATAGTAATTCTTCAATTCCTCAATGTCTAGTGCTCTAAAATCCACATAGACTCTCCATAGAGATGAACAGAAGATAAGAAAATAAATCAACACCACATGATGCGCCAAATCTGGATTCTCTAGGGAGGAGGCCGAATTTTGCTTCTCTGCTTATGCTCTGTGTTGTGCGTCAACGTTCAATTGTGAAATAAATATCTCTCTTTATATAGGCACTAGGGTTTTACCAAGATAGCAAGTCTTAAAAGACTTGGATTCTTCTCAAATAAGAGTTTGTTTCCTCTTATAATTCTCATGAATCTGAATAGGAATAAATATGATCTTCTTGCCTTACTTGTCTCCCAAGAAATATCTAGAGCATTTAATGAACTTCCTGTTTGAACTAACTTCTTGCTCTAAATAGATCTCATGCGCCAATTATAAAATCCCATTATTAATTGACTTTCTAAATTAGACATATAATTAAATTAGGAAATAAATATTCCCAATAAATTAGAATCTCACTAAATTAGAAAATTAATAAATTAATCCCTATTACAAGATATGCAATAAATAAATTTCTAATTTAATTAGACTTGCCATAAAATACCAACTCTATAAATATTGGACTTAACAATATTTTTTTAATTATTCTATTAAACAATATCAAGAAAAGTACTAAGAAATGCATTTTTACAATTTTTTTTTAACTTACTCTTCTTATAAGAATAGATCATGAGAAAAATGATCATATATCTTCCAGACAAAATTTTTCTTGGAACAGATTCTTTTTTGGGAAAGAGTAAAAAATACAAAAATTAGATAAAACAAAAAAAATTCCCAATTTAGTACCACCTACCAATAACTTTAAGCGACATACTAATGTCCAATTTAGAAGTTTAATGTGACATTTATTTGTTATCAATACGAATTCAGTTCTATTAAAGTAAAGAATCCGTTAATGATGAGAATTTCTCTATAACACATTAATAAATGTATTCCATCACTTAAAATACCACCCAACGGCTGCAAGGAGTACTTCTGGACTTGACTTGAAACTCAATGTATCGTTCAAATATGAACCAATAATGTTTCCAAGAATGCGTAGAAGAACCACCTTTCAATCCCTCATCACGGTTGCAACGGTTCTTCTCCTCATTGTCGGGACTACACGATTATTCCTGGATAACTTCACCTTGAAGAGTAACGACAGGCAAATTTTTCAGTTTTATAGTGAACCAGAAGTTTACAGGGAGAGAAGACCGGTTTTTGCTTCTTCGAAAGATCAAATTGGGAAAAGCTGCAATGTTTCTGGCGGAAAATGGATTTGGGATAATAAAACATATCCTGTTTATACAGAAGAAAGTTGCCCGCCCTTGTCGAATCAGACAAGTTGTCAAAGGAATGGCAGGCCTGATTCATTCTATCAAAAATGGAGGTGGCAGCCTGATGGTTGCAATCTTCCTTGGTAACTTTCTTTTTGATATTTCAACGAAGTGTTCAATTCATGATGCTCGTTTAAGTTGTTTCTGTGACTCTCAGGTTTGATCCACTGAAGTTGTTGGATATTTTGAGTGGCAAAAGATTGATGTTTATTGGAGATTCAATACAGAGAGGTCAGTTTGAATCAGTGGTCTGTATGGTACAATTTGTGATTCCTGAAGGAAAGAAATCTTTTCAGACAATTCCTTCTATGGAGATCTTTAGAGCTGAGGTACCTTTGCTGATTTCTGCTCGCAAAAGATTTCTGTTTCATCCAATCGTTAAAGATGAGCTGTTTCCTGATTTGTTCTCAGGAATACAATGCATCCATCGAGTTTTACTGGGCACCCTTTATTGTGGAGTCCATTTCAGATCATGCAACAAATCACACGGTACTGAAAAGGCTAGTTTACCTTGACTCCATAGCTAATCATGGCAAGAGCTGGCAAGGAGCTGATATGCTAGTATTCGAAAGCTACGCGTAGTGGATGTATGGACCAACAATCAAAGCTATGTAAGCGGCACCCTTTACCGGCATCACTGTCTTGTCAACAAAATCCATAGTAGCTAACATTTCACTGCACCAGCCAGTTTAATCATCACAAGAACATATAGCATGGGGAGCAAATTTATTTTGCTATAGGATATTAATGAGCTGTGTATCTGCATTCATTTAAGGCTGTAGTATGGATTCTGACATAAGCTTGTATCTTCTATTTTGTGTGATTTCTGCTTTCCAGACATGGATCTTGTGATGATATTAAAGAATATAATGTCGCTACTGCTTACTGATGGGCATGAGAAACTTGGGCAAATTGGCTAGAATCTAATATCAACCCGATCTCTCAAAAGGTCTATTTATGAGTATGTCTCCAAAACATTTGTGGTAAGTTTCATCCAAAAAGTTCTACAAACATAAAAAATTCATGAAAAAAGATTGGACAACGGCCTCCTTGTGATTCTAAGATGCCAAATCTTGAACAAAATATTTTGATGATATCAACAGTTACTGATCCGTGCTACTTGTTAAATGAGCCACAACAAGTTGTTTGGCTGCAGGAGCTGGGAATGGAAGCCTGGAAGCAATGAAAACTGCTTCAATGAGTCATATCCCATACAGATTCTAGTTTCACAATCATGAAGATAGTTCAAGATATTCTACAAGAATTACAATCCATGTAACATTTTTGAACATCACCCAATTGTCTGAGTATCGAAAAGATGCCCATACTTCAGTTTATGGAGAGCGGAGAGGCAGACTACCGACAAAGGAGCAACGTTCGGATCCAAAAAATTTTGCCGATTGCATTCACTGGTGTTTACCAGGGGTTCCTGATACATGGAATGAGATTCTTTATGCACATTTGTTGCAGAATCATCGAAATTTTTTGTAACATTAGGGATTTACAAGATGAGTGTCTGTCTATAACTTCACTGACTTGAGAAAAGAAAAAAAAAGAAATTTAATAGCCATTAGATTAATTGTGATTCAAAGGCTAGGATTTTGTGTATAAGTTTACGTCAAAAAGGAGGGCCTTATGTGTTATATAATTCAACACAAAGACTTGGAAGAAAAGAAGAAATCTGCTGATAAATCAGTTTGATATTAATCTTCCAATAAAGCCTTGGCCAAAAGCTTGACTAGCGCAAGACTTGTCTACAATGACCAGGAGTAGCCTAGATCCTCTCTTCTCAATCATATCTTATATTCAATAGGAAACTCATCTTTGTTTAAGCTAAATAGCATAATTCATAAAATGTAATTCCTAGATTGACTCATCTTTATGTACAAATTCATCTTTGTACTTTAAAAAAAATTAAATTAAGAAATCTACTTTCTTTCACTATTCCATATGCATCAAATATTTCATCATCTTGCACCTGCCCCGTATATTATTTATAGTCTTTTACAAAATTAAGTCTTCTAACAGTTCTTTTTTCTTTTGAAAACAATTTTGTTAAGCACCTCCAAGAAAATATCTGAGGACAACTTCTGTAAAAATTTAACAAAAATCTATAATCTCCTTCAAGCAAATTTAGAGTTTGGACCTTTGTTTTCTTTTTTAAAGTTTTTCATGTCTTGAATAAAACAGAGAAGAAAAAAAAAAATCTATATTTCATTTCCACACAATCTTCCTTGCATTTTTTTTTTTTATTTACCCTCGAAACAGATCAAATCCTGTAATTAGATGATTAGGCAACACATGATTTTGTAAAAGTATCACTCTATGCAAGTTATTAGGGCGTTCTATTTTAATTCTTTGGAAAATTAGTGTGTCACTCGAAGCAACTAAATGTACGCAAGTAAATAATTTATGTAAGAGCATAATTCAGTTGGCTTCCCATGTACAGATCTTGAAGTTTAAAAGTTGCTAGTTGATAGATTATAAATTTTACAAGCCGTAGAAATGTTCCTTTTTTTTTAATCTTTGCAGAAACCTAAATACAACATTGTCATATATAATAATATTATGTCATTTTCTATAACAATTATAATATATTATTTCACAAAGACAATTATCCATGCACGTCCTTTTTCCACAAAATAGTATTATAAATTAAAATTTTAGTATAAATTAATGTGACATTACATAATTAATTGAATTGAAATATAAAATAATAAAATTAAATGGTGTAGGCTATGTAATGTTTTTTTTTTTTTTGAATTAGGCTATGTAATGTTTTCATTCAAGCACTCGTATGATGTACATCAATTTATGCTAAAGATATTGTAGTTATATCATTATTGTCTCCAATACTTGAACTCAATCACGGTCAATCCCACCACACACACAAGAAGCGGACAATCATAATTTAGGCTCCTTTTGGGTATAGTTAACAGTGACTTTAATTAACTTAAACTTTGACCCGTATCACAAAGTTACATGTAGGGGGAAAAGTTAATGAGTAGTGCTTTTTATCCCTAATTTTTTTATTTTAAAAAATTATTTTAAATTATGTGATATTCATCAATTAATTGTAAGATAATATAATTAATTCACTTGAATTTTATAAAAAAATTCTTAGGTACTTAATAAATAACATATTATTTAAGATGAAATTTGAAACAAAAACTTCGGGATATCTGTCATTACTTGAATGCTCATGTGTTGTTTAAATTTTAATGTTGAACTTGGTTCAATGACTTGAAAAGAATAAACTTGTATTTTGAAGGATTTAAGTGATGCATTTTAGAAAGAAAAAAACTAAAAATTCACAAACGTCGTTTATCTAATAGTTGGTACGTTTTTATCATTACAATAATTGCTATGCATAAATTAAAAATAAATTAGGAGTAATTTAGCATCAACCCATAGATTTTTTAACAATGTGCCCTGGGCACCCAAATGTTTCGGCCATGCGCAATGCGCCCTTTCTTCTCAATTTGGTAGTTAAATCTAACAATTTCATTAATTTGGCAGATAATTTTGATTCAATGACCATAAAGCCCTCGTTTGAACTGAATAGAATAGGGATGGCAATGGATCGAATCTAATCTAAGATCCGTTTTATTCAAATCCAATCAGATCGGATTTTGATTAGTTTAAAATAGAACTGAATTGGATTTGGATATCGATGTGCAGATTTAAGACGAATTTGGAGTAGGTCTGAATCTATCTTAATATCTAGATCCAAATCCATGTCTACCTATCTTTTAATTTTATTTTATTTTAAAAATTTCTTAATAATTGTATAATTATAAATGATAATAAATTTCATTCATAACATATTAGTGGTATTTACCATGTATTCAAATATCTTAAAACTTAAATATTAATTTTGTAAATTTAAATAATAATAGGACAAAAATCTAACTGACAATAGGACAATTGTCAATTTATTTTATTATATTAATCAAATAACTTTTGAGGAATATATTAATTTCTCCCATATACTAGCACGTATCGTCTCAAAATTGACTTTAAAAATTGTACTTGAAAAGAAACATGTGAAAACAATTAAAGGAAGCCTTATATATATATATATATATTAAAGTTGGAGCTTCAGTTTGCCCTAATTTCTTACAATTATTCATTTTTTTGGTCAAGTCAACAAAAAAAAAAAAAATCAGTCAAGTCAACACAAAAAAAAAAAAATCAACGATAGCCTCTTTCTTTCTCTTCATTCTATTCTCGCTACTTTACTATGTTTGAATGCTTAGATCGGTCCTTTAATTGCCAGGTAAGTCTTTAATGCACTTGATTTTTTTTTTTTCTATTATTTTCTCATAACCTTATTTACTTGGGGGTATATGACGATGCGACTAGTTGTGCTAAATGAGGATCTGCCCCTACTCGCAGACGAGGAGCCATATGTCGCTCACGACTAGAAGTGTTCTATTCGTTGTCGAGGAGACCCTTTGTTGGATGAGGTTGGTAGACCTAGTCCACGGAAGTTGTCAGAACATGCGCCTCTCTATGAAAATCTAAGCACGAGGCCCATCTCAGCCACAACCACAACGTTCAAGCATCCATTACCGGGAATTATAGGGGAGTGACAAATGTGAACCAGAGAGGTCGAATCCTCAGGGGAGCTATAAAAAGGGCAATCAAAGAAAGTAAAAGGGTTAGATACTAAGACACTAAAAATTAACTAAAAGAAAATCCAGAGGGCATTCTTATTGAAACTTCGGCAAAATCCATAGAGATTATAACACTTTAGAAATCGTGATAGAGCCACAGGATCAGTGGCAAGGATTTTTCACAGTAAAACCGGATTGCTGACTTGAGCGTCTAACTGGTTTCTGTATGTGCAGGAGCCAAAAGAGAAGAAGCAACCAGCTTTCTAGTCTGGAACATTTAGAAAGAGTAGTGCGAAATTATCCCTAATCAACCACAAATTTAATTATTAAAGATGAATCCTGGTCATACGCGAGCAGACCCGAAATCCCATATCAACATTTTGGCGATGTCTGTGGGGAGTTGAACAAAAAGCTTCCTTCAACGTAGAAAAGAAAGGGAAGAAGAGAGGGATGACTATGTGCATAGGTGGGAATAATGCCTAATGAGAGGATTTGGGACTCAATGAGTCCGTAACGCTGAGAGAGATAGCTAACGAGGCATGAGAAAGGGCAATGCATGAACGGATAGAGCAGATGAAAAAACAGATGGAGACTCTAACAACCATCTTGCACGAGCTAAAAAATAAGCAAAGAGGAATTCTCCTAAAAAGAACGAAAAGTGGTGAAGTTACACCAGGGCACGTTAACAGAAGGAACAATGGTGAAAAGACCACCCCGATGAGAGGTCAAACTACTGAGAGGCCTGGTGGTGGAGTTAGTGACTAATTTATGCGAAAGGGAAGTCATGAAGAAGGGGACCAATTCTCGGGCAGGCAGAACACAGGTAATAATGACAGAGCTGTACACGCTGAAGAGATTGAGCTTGGACAACACCTGCATGACGTCGAGCAAGAGCGAGACTAGGTTGCGGCCCGCGATCCTAATCAAGCCATGGAGCTAGAGGAAGAAGTGCGGAGACTAGCACAGGTCATAGAGGACATGTAGGGGCGTAATAGAATACCCGGCTGGAGAATAATGCTAGACAGTGAATCCCTCATCTCAATAGAAATCATGAGTGCCATTAGCACAAAAGACTTCCGTTTCCCCGACCTCAATTAAGCTAGGCGAATCGATCCATTAATGCATATAGAGCACTTCAACGACATAACCAGAACGTAGGGATTATCCCAAGCCCAGCGGTACAGGGTGTTCCCATTGAATTTAGAGGGACGAGCACGTGAGTAGTACCGAAGGCTTCCTCGAAGAAGTATTAGGGCATTCGAGCAGATGTGCCAAAAGTTTGCAAAGCAATTTCAGGGGGGATGGCACCAGAAGATAATATGATGGAGCTAATGAGTATGAAGCAAGGAGAAAATGAGACTCTCTGAGAGTTCATCAAGAGACACCATCTTACAGTCCTTGATCTCGGAGGGGGGGGCTAAAGGAAAGAGTAAGGATAGAGCGCCTGTGGTATAACTTGAGGAGTCCGTGGTCCAATCATACTCCGCAGCCTACGAATAGGCCAAGTGGGACATAGAAATCGAGGATGAAAAAGTAGTGAGGATCAAGAGTGAGCAGTTGGAAAGATTGAGGAGAAAGGAAAAGAAAGTCCCTAGGAGAAATGAGCCAATTAAGTGGAAGGATCACCATGCCCCGGGAGGCAGTACGGGGAGCCTAGTCACCTCTTACCAACCTCATCAAAGGCCACCACAATTTCAGCGTAGTAGGATGCAGCCTCTTTGCTCACTTTTTAGAGATTCTTGGGGAAGGCCTGACTAGATGAACAATCATCCTTATCATCATTCCACGATGTCGCACCACCCGCACAATATGAGAGCTAGCAGGTCACATGCTTTAATTCTCCCTCCCACTCAAAATAATATCCCCAGAGAGAGAGCAATATCACCGCTAGATGAGGTATATCATGCGATAAAGAATCGTGGTCTACTGTATTCTCTTGCCCCCCAATAGTAAAACTTCTCAGCAGAGGAGATAGGGGCCGATTTTGTAAATTCCATGGCACCTATGGTCATACTACTGCCCAATGTAGAGATCTTAAAAATCAGGTGGAAACTTTAGTGAGGAATCGCCACCTAGATGAGTTCATGGACAAAGCTCTCCCGATTACAGAATCATCATATGGAGCAGACCAGAGTATTAGAAATGCGGGCCATGAGCAGCTCATTGTCAAAGTTATCGCTGGAGGCTTGAAGTCGGCTAGGGATTATAACAAGTCTAGAAAGAACTACACTAGGTATGCTATGACCAGCAAAGAAGTATTCTTCAACACCCCGGCAGCCAAACGAGCAAGAACCAGCAGGTATCGATTATGTGGACGAATGAGGATGGGAAGGGGTACTATACCTACATAAAGATGCACTTGTCATTAAAGTTACCATCGCCAGTAAGAAGTTTGACCAAATCTTGGTAGATACAGGAAGTTTAGTCGATGTCCTATTCAAATCAACTCTAGATGAGATTAGAATAGCAGATTTAAGGATAGAGCACATTAATACATCCTTAAAGGGATTTGGTGGAGGGAGGCTAACCCCTTTTGGTGTGGTCGAACTACCCATCACGGTTTAGGCCCATCCGAAAAGATGATGATTTTAGACTTTGTTGTGGTTGATGAAGAGAGCCTTTACCAGATGATTCTAGGCCACTCTTTTTTTAGAATGAGTAAGGTAGTGCTCTCCAATCATTACTTGCTCTCAAGCACCGGGTAAATGGGTAGTTGGCGTAGTATTGGGGGACTAGAGAATTACTCAAGGTTGTTATTCTACAGCAGTAAAGGAGGCAATGCAAATTACCTCGCTTGACACCCGAGCAGAATTCAGGAGAGGCAGACAAGATCCGACTGAGGAGCTCGAAACAGTCAACTTAGAATAAGGTAACTCGAAAAAAAATGGTCAAAATGGGATCAAAGCTTAAAAAAAAACTGAAGCAGGAGCTGGTACATTGTCTGCGATCTCACGCTGATGTATTCGCTTGGACGCATAATGACATGCCAGGGATCGGCCCTGAAGTGGCTTGCCATAGGTTGGCGATAAAGAAGGGTGTCCGACTGGTAAGGCAAAAAGAAGATGTTTCAACTATGAGAGTTATGAAGCCATGAACAGCGAAGTGGAAAAGCTCTTGAAGGCAGGATTCATTCGGGAGATGAATTACCCCGAATGGATATCAAATGTCATTCTCGTAAGGAAGGCCAATAGAAAATGGAGAATATGTATTGACTTTACCGACCTCAATAAGGTATGCCCAAAAGACAGCTTTCCCTTGCCCAAAAACAACCAGCTGCTTGACTCAACAGCAGGGCATAATCTGCTTAGCTTCGTAGATGCATTTCCAGGATACAACCAAATCCCAATGTATGAGCAGGATGAGGAGAGCACGACATTTATCGCTAACCAGGGTTTATTTTGTTACAGGGTAATGCTATTCAGCCTAAAAAATACGGGCGCTATATACCAGAGATTGGCGAACAAAGTTTTTAAGCCATTAATCGGATGCATGATGGAGGTTTATACGGACGACATGATAACCAAATTAAAAACCCCGCGCGAACAAGTTTAGCACCTCGTGGAGACGTTTGAACTCTTGAAGAAGCATAAGATGAAGCACAATCCGGAGAAATATGCTTTTGGTGTTGGATTAGAAAATTTCCTTAGATTCATGGTAAGTTATCGGGGAATTGAGGCGAATCTAGAAAAGATCCAAATAATTATGGGAATGAGATCTCCTCGTAGCTTGAAGGAGATACAGAGCCTTACAAGAAAGTTGGCAGTATTGAGTCGATTCATATCCAAGGCCACAGATAAATGCCACACCTTTTTCTTAGAGATGAGAAAATGATGAAAAAGATAGTGAACCCCTAAGTGTGAGGAGGCTTTTTAGAAGTTGAAACAATGCATGCAATAAGTGTCATTGTTGTCGTCTTCGTGAGAAGGTGATGTGCTGTTCCTATACTTAGCAATATCTGATCATGCCACGAGCTCAGTTCTAGTGAAAAAAGAAGAAGGGGTCCAGTACCCAATATACTACACCAATAAAGCCCTGCTCGACATCAAGACCAGCTATCCGCCGTTGGAAAGATGGGTACTTGCCTAGTTGTGGCTGCTTTAAAGCTAAGGCCATACATCCAGGCGTTTTAAGTGGTAGTAGTGATGGACCAACTACTGTGACAGACATTGCATAAACCAGAAACCTGTGGTCAGTTAGTGAAATGGGCTATAGAGCTGAGCAAGTTTGATATAAGCTACCAACCCCAAGTAGCAATCAAAGCCCAAGTAATGGCAGACTTAGTGGTAAAATTTGCGAAACCCAATGTCGACCTCAGCCACACGGATGCTGGTACAAACAACAACGGAGGTCAAATCTAGCATTTATCAGTGGATGGATCCTCGGGCAAGCATGGTGCCAGAGTGGGGTTGTTTTGGAGAGCCTAAAAGGGGAAGAGGTCTCTTATACCATCATATTAAAGTTTAAGGCCATAAATAACCAGGCAAAAAATGAAGCTCTAATTGCAGAGTTAGAGTTAGTCTAAGCGATCAAGGCAAATAAGGTGAAAGTGTGGACAGACCCACAGCTGGTCGCCAACTATATCAATGAAAGGTTCCAACCTAGAGATGAGAAGATGGAACAGTAGACATAGTGCAAATTCAAAGGAGTGAGAATTACCGAGCAAATATCTTGGCCAGAGTTACGGCTGTAGCGGACCAAAAAATGCCAAAGTCAGTCCCTTTAGAAGTCAAGTATTTCCCCAACATCGAGGAGAATCTGAAGATGATGCGAATAGAGCAGAAAAGCTCATGGATTGACCCAATAATCTCGTACATACGGGATAGAAGGGTGCTGTATTGGCACATGATAATTGATAGGGTGCTGTATTGGCAAGGGTACACTCTGCCGTTCCTACGATGCCTGGACGAAGACGACGCGTGTTACGTTCTGAAAGAAATACATGGCGCGAGATCTCTTGCATATCAGGCTCTTAGGTAAGGGTATTTTTGGCCAACGATACATCAGGACACCCAGGAAAAAATTAAGAGTTGTAAAAACTGCCAGAGCTTTGCTAATTTTCTTGCCCAACCACCAGAAAAGCTCACTACTTTGACCTTGTCGTGCCTATTTGCTCAATGGGGAATCAATTTGCTTAGGCATTTGCCAAAAGGATATAGAACGGGCATACATGTTGTGGTAGTAGTAAACTATTTCACGAAATGGGTTGAGGTGGAAGCCCTCAGCAGGATCATGGAGAAGAAGATAATCGACTTCGTGTGGAGGAACTCAGTCTACCGATATAGGATCCTATAGCCTTGATAGCAGACAATGGTAGACAATTCGACAATCATCATTTCAAGGAGTTTTGCCAAAATTTTGAAATAGAACTGAAGTTCTGCTCACCTGTTCACCCTCAATCCAATGGACAAATAGAAGCAGCCAACCAGGTAATAAAGAAGCTTCTGAAGACTAGACTAGGAGAGAAGAAGGGTTCATGGGTTGATGAGTTACTGGGAGTGTTGTCGACATACAGGACATCTCATAAAACAGCCACCAAAGAAACCTCATTCGCTCTGGCATTTAGGCATGAAGATATTGTGCCTGTGGAAATAGGAGTGACCACATACTGAACCGAGCACTTTGACGAGAATAAGAACCATAACAAGATATGTTGAAATTAGACTTGCTAACTGATAAGAAGGAGCTAACATCAAAGAGAGCAGCTGCCTATTACAATAAAAAAGTACACGTAAGCCAATTCAGGTAGGTAATTAAGTGCTTAGGAAGGTGAATAAGAGTACAGGGATTCGACCTAAGGAGTGCTCGGGCCTAACTGGAAAAGTCCATATAGAGTCCTGTGGGTAGCCAGGCCCTAGGCCTAAAGGCTCATTCGCACAGATAGACACGAGGTGAATCGACCATAGAATGTGGCACATCTTAAAAAATATTTCCAATAAGGTCCAGTAGTAGTGACTTAAAGTCATTTCTGTTTATTTCTGTTGCTGTTTATTTTATATTTAGTTAATTTCATGTAAGACGAGCTCAGTGATCAAAGAAGTTTGGATGAATTTCATTCAACTAACACCAATGTAAAAAAAAAAAAAGGTTTCTAAAGCAAGTAAAGGCTCCAAAGTCTCAAAGCCTCCTCAACGGCAAGATAGGAAGCCATACTTGCCAGAACTGCTCAACCACATAAAGGCGAGCAGACAATAAAAAGTTCCAAAAAAAATTTTCTAAGGCAAGTAAAGGCTCCAAAGTCTCAAAACCTCCTCGATGGCGAGATAGGAAGCCATGCTTGCCAGAATTGTTTGACCATATGAAGGCGAACAGACAATAACAAGTTCTAAAAAAAGTTTCAAAGGCAAGTAAATGCTCTAAAGTCTCAAACCTCCTTGATGGCGAGACAGGAAGCCAAGTTTGCTAGAATCTACTCGACTACGTCAAGGCAAGCATGCAATAAAAATTTAAAAACGTTTCTTAGGCAAGTGAAAGCTCTAAAGCCGCTTGACCACCTGGTAGCTAACGGAGCGTCTAATATCCAAAAAAGTGTCTAAAGCAAAAGCAAAGGCTTCATGGTCTTGAGGCCTGCTCGATGGCAAGACCATAAGCCAAAATTTGCGTAAATCTTCTCGGTTAAGCAATGGTGAGCAGGTGATCAAATATTCGAAAGATGTTTCAAAGTTAAACAAGCCCTCTTTTGGTAACTTAGCCAATTCTGCTCAATGCAGGGTATTAGGTTGGAGTCATCCAATAGTAATAAATAATGAAAAAAGCGAGGCAAAGCAAATCAACTAAGGAATGTCACTAATAATTTGCCAGCAATAGTAAAGAGTTGATAATCTTGGCATACAACATCCCTAAAAGAAATCTAGGACATATTTAAGAGAATGGAGGGTCAGTAAGCAAAGCTACTTCCGCTAGATGGTCAGCTTGGGGAGCGGGGGGTCTCGCCAATTGCGCCCAGAGGGGTGTTGACCTTAGTCATATTAGTATAAGTAGGACGATGAGGGGAGGTCGCCTCTCTGGTTGCGTTTTGCTTTGGCTCCTTCCCATTTTCTTGGACCGTCTTCTTGTTCATGTATTTAATTACGCCTACAGCAAGCTCATTTATTTTCAGATCAGGATGCTGCCTTTTAAGAACGGCTATGATACACCGATAAGAACATATGAGTCCCTCATCGTACTAATTATCGACCTCCTTCTCCAAGTTCTCGATCTGAGTCTAGTAAGAAGTATGGAGTGATTTTAATTGAGACTCGTAAGTAGCCTTTTGTGTCTTTAGAGCCTCTTTAACTTTGCTCAGCTCCTCTTTAAGAATGATAGCCTTTTCCTGTATAAAAGATGCTTACTTTATCAATTTTAAATTCCTAAGGTTGAGGTCTTTAATTTTCTTCCCAGCAGTGTCAACTTTGCTTTTAGCTGATTAAATGTCCTCCTTCATTTTACAATCATAACGGCCTACTTTTGCCTTGTAGTAGGTGGCCTTGTAACCTAGATGGAAAGCAATGAACTGCATAGCTCCAACCTATTTGCCAAGAGTGCTACCATCAAAGTCCTCCAGATCCTTTTTATTCATGAGCTTAGCAAACTCATTGATGTACGGGGTCATGTACTTTGGTCGATCCTCGGGCAACTGAAATTTGGATCCTATGGGTGGAATGGAAGCAGCAAGGCAAACGCCTCTCACAACTCTACTAGCCTCACCAGTCTTAGGAGGAAGGGGTGGCAGCGTCTTCAAAAGAGAAATTTTCCTTATATTGTTGACTCATTTTTCAGGGGGAGCCTTCTTGCCATGACCTCCCTTAACAACGTTAGAACGAGGACCTTTTTTGTTTAAAGTTGTAATTACAGTATCTTCCAAGCAAAAGCGTCGGATACTAAGCGAGACTCAACCAAGCTGCGAGTAGACACCAGATCTCTATAAACCCATTAGAAATAATTTAGTTACTGGGATGGAGGGGGTACGATACATTTAGAGCGAGCAGGCAATTTAAAACAATGAAACAAGAGAGAACATTAGCATTTCTTCCGTCGGTCTGTGCCACTTGACCCCAAGGACCCCTAATGAAAAAGAACTTTTTCCAATTCCTACCACCACCTGTTGGGAGATCGGTTATGGGTTTCTTAGTCTTGGTACTCGATATGAAATAATACTAACTGGCATCTTTAGGGTTGCTCTTTAGCTAATATATGTGTTTAACCTTATTAGCTGTACGCTCACTTTGACCACACCTATCCCAAAGTATAAACAGACTAGAAAGTACCCTCTATCTATTAGGATTAAGTTGACCAGGAGATAAATGTATTCCACCGAGCATCTAGATAATTTAAAGCTTTCTAAAAACAAAGTAACATACCCCCTGGGAGGTCGACTGGAGTATCCTTTTTCCCTGAGATTCTAGGGTCAATACCATCAGGAATTTTGTAAACGGCTCGAAGCTTGTCGAGGTCATCTACCATTGTTGTACAAGTCATGAGGTCAATAGAGGTAATGTTCGGCTAGAGTTCTACCACCTAATTTCCTTTTCGTTTCTAGTCGCGCTAGTTCTAGTGAGGATTCTTCACTAGACTCTTCACTGGGTACCTATTTATGGTTTCCTTTGAGCTAGAAAATTCCTCGTCATTATTTTTGCTAGGCGAGGTGGTAACTTCAGGAGACATCCTCATAGTATTGAGGCACCTATCGGTTCTAAGGGGATCCTAAGGTCAAAAACGGCGTTGTGAGCATACCAGGTAGGAAATCTAGTTCGTCATCATAAATCTCAATTATCTTTTCCTTGCCTTTTGACATTTCCTAAACTATATCCAGAACAATCCAACCAAATGCCACTCAACCTAACAAAAAACAACAATTTATCCTAGATTGAAAAAAAAAAAACAATACCTGCAGCAATAGAGCACCGAAGCGGAGGTAAGAAAAGTGACTTAGGCTTCAGAGAAGAAAGATCGCTCGGTCACCGAAGAATAAATGAGAGACTAAAAGGAGGAAATTTCTTACAAGAGTTAGGGTTCTCAAGTGAGATTATTGCCGTGTAATGGCACACACTTTGAGGGTTTCATAACCATCACTTTGAAATTTGAACAGATGGATGGATTCCTGCCACCTCACCCGTATTTAATTATGATGCGACTCTTCAAGGAAATAGCGGGTAGTGACCCAAAAAGAAGCAAATGAACAGAACAAACAATTTCTCCTATTAATGCTAAGAAGCCAAAACGTACCCATAGTAAGCTAAAACTTCCAAGTTTCTAGTATTGATCCATTCCATTACCGATACCAGAAACTGAGGGACTGGTGTTTGGGGGTGTATAACAACGAGACCAGCTGTGCTAAACGAGGATCAACATTACTCGCAGGTGAGGAGCCATATATCGCTCATAACCAAAAGTCTTCTATTCATTGTCGAGGAGACCCTTTGCTGGAGGCCAAGGTACGAGCAGGAATTCTCTACTAGACCCCAAGGACATTTCCTGCTGAGGTCGAGGTTGGCAGACCCAATCCACAGAAGTTGTCAGAATGTGCACCACTCTCCGAAAATCTAAGCACGAGGCCCACTCAGCCATAACCACAACATTCAAGCATCTATTACGGGGAATTATGAGAGAGTGACGAACGTAAACTGGAGAGGCCGAATCCTCAAGGGAGCTATAAAAGGGGCCAATCAAAGAAGGTAAAAGGGTTGGACACTAAGACACTAAAAATTAACTAAAAGAAATCGAGAGGGCATTCTTATTGAAACTTCGGCGGAATCCATATAGACTATAGCACTTTAGAAACGTGATAGAGTCATAGGATTAGTGGCAAGGATTTTCCACGGTAAACCAAGATTGCTGACTTGAGCATCGGAGGGTTTACGCCGGGAAAACCTCCGGCGCTCTCTGACTGGTTTTTGTGTGTGCAGGAGCCAAAAGAGAAGAAGCAACCAACTTTCTAGTTTGGTACATTTAGAAGGAGTAGTGCGAAATCATCCCCGATCAACCACAAATTCAATTGTTGAGGAGGAATTCTGGTCGTGCGCGAGCAGACCTGAAATCCTGTATCAACATTATTCATATTGTGTAATCACTAACTAGTGGTGGCTATCCACATAATTTAATTAAATAATATTGAATTACGCATATGGCGATCATCAAATTACGTATTAGCTTTCCATGTGGGTTAGCCTTTATTTGAATATATTTTAAATTCTAACATTTGATTTCATTAATAAAGGATCTATGTGAATGAAGATTAAATTAGAAGAATTCAATTATTTATTTAATTTATGCTCTTAATTTTATATATTCATTTACAAATAATTGTATTTATTTACTTGTCTAATATTGATGTGTTATAATAATTTTTTTCAGTGACATAGACGCCTAATGTTTTTGGTTATTTCTTCAATTGACAATTAAATGAACAGAAGGTGGAACAAACCATTTACATAAGTACTTGCTTAATTGCCCACGATGTAAGCAACCAGCAATCGAGAATTATATGTTGAATGCTACTGTAAATAAAGGGAAGGTCCAAGTCGGGGCATTTTTTTTTTATCATGACACTTCAAGAAGAGAGCTTGCAACTATGATTATCAAGCATGAATACCCCCTTAATATGGTTGAACATTCTGGATTTAGGAAGTTTGTTGGTTCTCTACAACTCATGTTTAAGGTCATTTCTCGAAATACCCTAAAGAAAGATATCTTTAAGGGATATAATACCTTTGACATATTGGGTTAGTGGAAGGTCAATGGATCTAAATATCCTACTTTGTGCAATGTTACTAGAGATATTTTGGCTATTCATGTATCCACAGTTGCATCTGAATCTGCATTTCATACTAGTGGTAGATTTGTGACACCACATCGCAGTAGACTCCGTCCAAATACATTAGAGGCTTTAATATATTGTCAAGATTAATTGTTGGCTGAAGATGTTGGTACGAATTGTTATAATTGAATTCTTTATTTTATATTAACTATTTTTTTGTCTAACTAATTTAATTTTTATTTAATTTTTGTGCTCAGAATCAAATTCATGTTCTTCAACACATACCATATTGATATATTTAGAAGATGTAGACATGGATGAAGTACAATTAACTATATCATTCATATATTTAATTAAATATAGTCATAATAAAAATAATAAACTATTAAATATAAATTAAACTTAACTTATATGACATTATCTAATGTTGTAGGAATGATGGTGGCTGTGCTGTGATATCAAGATGATGGAGATAGTAGAATATTAAATTGATTTTACTCTTGCAATTTTTTTATTACCTATCTTATTTGCTTGTTTTTGTGTAAAAGCATAAACTACAATATTTATTAGACTTTTTAGACAAATTATATAATTCAATCGTTATCAATACATTTTACTCTTTAATTTTTATTCTAAAAAATTATTGTTCTTTTATTATAAAGTTTTAGAATTCATGATGGATCTAGAGTAGATTTGGATTTTAATTTTTTTTTTTAGATTTAGAGCGGATATAGATATATATTTCCTTTTTGGATCCGAATATAAAGCGAAAACATGGGTCTGTGATGGATCTAGAGCAAATACGAATCTCAATTTTTATTATAGATCTAAATTTAGAGTAAAGTAGATCTAATCCATATCTATCCTATTGCTATCCCTAGAATAGAATATGTAAATATCAAAATACCTCTTAAATATTATATTATAACAATTTTATTCTTTATCTGGACCTTAATTATTTTTTAATTTTTTTAAAAAAAATTCAATTCCATATAAAACCCAAAAACTAAGGATATCAAAATCATAATAAATAATCCAATAAATAATATCCAAAACTAGTGATAAATTTTAGTATAAATCACAACATAATTTCAATCCATTAAGATTCAACCTCTCTTTCATACATACAAGAAGAACGGAGGAAAGAAGCCTTTTTTCAAAAAATAATATTTAATAATAATTAAACTTTCAAATTCGTCCTTGCACCATTAGATATATTGTTGAAACATCTATTGTAGATACTAAATTAACTCCAAACAATTCCTAAGGGCATATGTTTTGCCTGATATTATGATCACAAGTTTTGGCAAAGAAAAATTTTAACTACCGTCCACACTAGGATTGGCAATGGGATAGGATGGGCCAATTCTAGTCCTATCTTGTATATGCAAATGAGATAAAAAAATCTCATTCGCATCCCATTATTTTTCTTGGTACAAAAAGTTATCATGGTTCTGCCTGTTAAATATTTTATCTCATCCCATTATCTTAAATAGTTTCGAATGTAAAAAAATAAGTTTTGATTTTTTTTTTGAAGGATCATCATAATCCAATATAGCAAAAATCTTGAATAAATACAAAGTAGAAAAATTAAATAATAGTTTTATTTTGACTACATGCATATTCGAATATAATTTTATACTAAAATTCTTTAAATTGCATGTTTGCGTCCATCGCACATTTATATTAAGGCATGTGCTTCAAAAACTATAGATTTGGACAGTAACTAACGTCAAGCATGTTAAAATATCCAATAATTCAACAAGATGATAATAAATCAAATCAACAACTAGGGTTAGTAATGGGATGAAATGAGACAATATTTGCCAATCACAGTCCAAACTCATATGTGCAAGTAGGATAAAAAAAAATATCATTTCTGTCCTTTATTTTTTTAAAGATAAAAATATGTCTCACTCTCATCCCAAATGCGACAGAATCTTACAAGATTCCATCCCAATAGAAAAAATTACCATCTTTACCACACTCTAAGAATGTTGTACGTTTCAAATTAAATAAAACGCTATTTGAACCAATATATTTAGTGTCATAAATGTTGAAGCTCATCCAATTACAAATGCTATTGAGTTATCTAAAGAAATAAATTGTTAAAATGTTGCAGAAAACCAATTAATACATTTTCCTTACAAACTTTCAAAAATATTAAAGATTACCAAAGTAATGTTTAAACCTAATGATCCAAAACAAAGATAAAAGAGCAAGGAAATAACATTTTAATTTTTTCAACAATTCGAAATAGCTGAAAAATTCAAAAACCGATTTGATTGAAAACAAGACGAGAAAAAAAGGGGGGAAAAAAGCGCTTATGACCACTCAAAAACAAAAAGGCCTGAAGATTTTCGACTGTACTTTAAAACTTATCTAAGTGCTATGAGACTACGAACCTTCTTTTGTTTGTTGTTCATTTTTCTAAAATGTCCAATTTAAAAGTTTTCATTGATTAATGTGCCATTTAATTGTCATCAACACAAAATTGAGTTTTAATAAAAGTAAAGAATGTCTTGATGATGAGAGTTTCCCATAAGCATCACCTAAGTTATTGTTAAAATATATGTAAAAAAAAAAAAAGGAGTTACTGTTAAAATGTGAGAAAATAGTGTTTCAAAAAAGGAGCAATAGAAAAACCATTTCATCACTCTTTCCAGTTGCATTGTTTCTGTCTTAATTCTGGAGAACTTAAAGAGCTACGACAACAGAATTTTTCACTTTTTCACTCTTTCCAGTTACACTTGTTCTTATTATAGGGACCCACCTATAACACAAGGCCCCTTACACACAAACATATTAACACAAGGCCCCTTACACACAAGCATATTAACACAAGGCCCCTTACACACAAGCATATTAAATGGAATCTCTCACTAAATAATATATTTAGACTTTTAACCCAACTAGCAAATTATCTTACTTACTAGTTCAGTAGCAGTGCAGTCAATTAAATAAGCTAACCTAATAATCACATGGGTACATATAATAGTGGCTACAATAATTAGGTCTGTAATTAAACTAGCCCAATTATTTAATTCTAAATTTACTCCACTAAAAGATTGGAACTGACCTCTATAATTATATGCTATCTAGGATATTGTTCTCGAATAATAATTCGACCTATGCCACATGGATTTCTTTACTGAACAATCCTTTGTACCATATCGCTAATTAAATCGATATCTCGATTGTCCAATCAATTTAATTACATCTTATTCTTTGACACTTACTAGTTTTCTCTAATGATCATTTTCAACATACTAATTATTTTGACACACTATGGCTAGAGAATTCTATGATCAAGTACCAAAAGCTGTCGAGAGATGTTTTGTACAAATTCTATATTATTAATCTATAATCTCACTGCTCATAATTGCTTCAGCAAGATACCAGGTAATCTTAACTACAAATAAATGTTGTGCCCATTGGCAACTCAAATGAAGTAACTATCACAAACATGAAACTTTAATTAACTCAAGATTGAAATTACAATAAAATTAATGCCTACGAGATTTAATAAGTGTGACAGTCATTTTAAGGTTAATTAAATCTCATATGTGATTCAGTTCAATGAAGTCAAACTATATTAGTAAATTCATACATGATTAAGACAAATTATTCAATGAATTTACTACAATCTAAACATAAAAAGAGTGTCCAACTCTATTTATCAACTGTGAATTTAATTTATTTAATCATAAGATAATTTGTATTTATATCTTCTATGAATGCATATAATGATCACATAAAATATATATAATATGATTAAACAGACTTTATTCAAAATATTAATGCAATTAAGATGTTTGAAATGTCTCAAATATTTTATTAATCAGAAATAAATAAATGAATATGCTTTAAGAAGCACATAATTTCATCCATTGAAGTTATTGGACATTTTAAGGGGCAAAAGATTGATGTTTATTGGAGATTCAGTGCATAGAAGTGAGTTTGAATCAATGGTCTGTATGTTACAATCTACGATTCCTGAAGGAAAGAAATCATTTTGTGAAGGAAAGAAATCATTTTGTGAAGGAAAGAAATCATTTTGTGAAGGAAAGAAATCTCTTCGTAGGATTCCTTGTAGGATGATCTTTAAAGCCGAAGCATTGCTAATATTAATTTTCATCCCAGAGTTAAAGATTATATGTTTCTTGATTTGTTCTTAGGAATACAATGCATCCATCGAGTTTTACTGGCAGCCTATACCGCCTAGTCCGTTTCAGATCATGCAACATTCCATAAATTACAAAATAGGCTACATATTTGAGTCCATTATATTTGGAGGCATTAATCGAGATTAATGACATGAAATCATTAGAAGACGGATAAGAAGTTATGAGTCATCAATATTTGGATAAGGATATAGCTACAGTTGTTGACAAAATGATGGATAGATAGGAGGCGCCACCAAAAATAAATTAGCCAGCAATAGACAGTTAGCATTAGTCAAAAGTCAAAAGTAGTCAGAGTCACATTTTTTTACAGATGACCTTTCTTTACACACTACCCCAGAAAGGAAAAACTTTAAAGGAATCTTTTTTCATTTTGTTTTTTTGTTACATACAGTGAGTCAACATAGAAAACATTATTCAATCATTATTTATTGATAGTGAGTTACTACAAAGTAACAGTAGCCAGTCAATCTTTTACTTTTCACCTTTTTAATTAATCATTGACCTTTTGCACATGTAAAGTGTAATTTTAAAGTTTCGTTCTTTGTAGATAGAGTCATAATTGTATCAAAAATTGTATCAAGTCCTCAAGTGTATATAAACCCTTTAAGTCATTTTAAGAAGAGACAAAGAGCAAAAAGCGATTGTGTAAAATAACAAGTCAATTCTTTGTAATAGAAAACAAAAGTAATAAAAAGTTTCTTATTGATAAATACTTAACAATCCTTCAGACAACAATTAGCAAGTTTCTATCAAATAAGTAGTTTAAATTATTTACTTTTATTTATTTAGCTTTCAAGTTTAGAAGTCTCACCTAATTAACGAAAATATAAATTATATTTAAAACATTAACAAAAGGCAGTTCTTGTTAGCATTAGGAGAAAAGAGTTTGGAGGAATTGTTTTGAAAATTAAGGTTTTTATTTTGACAAAAATAATAAAAACTTAGTAAAAGTTTCTGCTGATTTTCTGAACTTAGTAAGAATTTTATTGGCCTGTTTAGCCAATAATGTGTTGAAAAGTCGTTTTTGGGCGTGAGTCAAGAGTTAAAAATGTTTTTAACCAGCATATGTTCAAAAGCATTTAAGTGCAAACTTTGAAAGGCCAATTTTTGCCAAAGCAGCTTCTATGAATTCTCTATATATAGGCGGGAAACCAACGACGTATATTCCGATGGTTAACCCGAATGGGGATTAGATCAGTTTGTACTGCTAGTATAACAAGTCACGTACAAATCTTTCCCTAGCCTAACCTAGCCGCCCTTTCCTCTTTCCTCTTCTTTGTTATCAAAGCACCTCTTTTGTTCTTGTTTTAAAATTTTTTTATGTGAGTAGTTACAAGGCAGACTTAATTTAGTTTATGATAAAATTTGCACGATTGCTAAATTTGACAAAAACCTTGAAAAATTCTATAAAAATCCATTTGTTGTTTTAGGAAAGGATTGGAGAGAAAATAACCCTTATATAGAAATTTTAAAAAGTACTTTAGAAATTGTAGAAACTGAAGTAGTAAGAACTAGTAGTGAACAGTTCCAATTAGACACATTATTAGAAGAAAAACTATGAAATATAAAACTTTCAGTAGATTACACATCTCATTTATCTCCTAAAATATAAAGAAAAATAAGTATTAAACATTATGATTTTACAAATTTGCCTGTATCTAACTTTAAAAAGTGTGATTTACAATAGTATAATATTAATAAGCAAATAAAATTATTAGACAAGTATAAGAATCTAGCGTTAAAAATTAGAAATAAATTAAAAGATTTAGAAAATTAGTTTATAAATTCTCATAGATTAGAATATTTAGATTTAAAAATTAGCAATCATAGAAAACAAAAATTGAATTTGACAGAAAGGATAAAAATTAGTTGTAATATAGGACACTTAGAAAATGAATTTAAACATATTCCACACACTAGCAATAGTCACAAAATTTCATAGTCGATTTATTAATCAATTTAGGACAACACTTAGAAGTCAAAATTAAAAAGCTAAAATCGATTAAAAAGAAAGGCTAAAAGAGCTAGTATTAGGACTAGGAAAATTTTTTGAAACTAGTAATATTAATACATTAAGAAGAAATTTAGATTATATTAAAGAATTATTAGCAAATTTAACAGTCATGTTAAAAGATTCCCTGGCAATAAAAAATAATAGAATTAATTCAATTTTAAACATAAAAACACCTAATCCAATAGAATTAGAAATTAAAAATCTTGTAGAAAGTTTACAAGTAGAAATAGAAAGTATTAAATTTACACGGAGACATCTACAAATACTCAATAAATGAATTCAGACAAGTTCTTAATAGAATCTTTAGCAGAACTAAAACGTGAAATCCCAAATCTAAGGGCAAGTTTGAGATTGCGGTTACTGATTAAATAAGCTACTTGTACTATGTGGATGCAATAAACAACTAATTAAAAAAGCAGCTTAGTGTTGATAAACTGTGTTGTTGTGACTGCTGTGGGTTTGAAAAGTAGTATACATATGTTCAGTAAATCTTATTACAAATATGTTATTTTATCGTATAATGACAAAAATAGACATAAGTTTAAATTGTCTCTTATTATTTTTTGAATTATATTTAATAATGTTTAGACATGCCTTTTTCTTTTTAAAACACGTAAAATTATATTAAGAGAAAAAAAACTTAATAATTTATTATATATAAAATATTATAAAAATTCATACTAATATATTATTCAGATAAAATAAAAAGTAATATGCATTACTTTCACATTAAACTTGTTGCAATAAATACCATGACTATAGAAAAACTATAAATAGATTGAATATTAAAAGTCATGGTTATGAAATTAATTTTAAAAGTTATGGTTAATTTTCATGTGAAATTGTTCATAGTTAAAAAAATTACATAATTATATGCAAGTCTTTTTTAATCTTATAATAGAAAATACAAGTGTAATATAATAAATATTAACTTACTACCTCAAAACTTTGATATTGGAGAGAATATGTAATAGTTGCGGTGGTAACTTGATTGTATTGGTAATATGATATCTAATGACTTATATATTAGAGTGTATGAAAAAATATAACATAATTATTTTTGTTAAAATATTAATTAAGGTTATAATAGGAACATTGAAAAGATGTGATAGCTTATTTAATAAGCTACTTATGAAAAGTAACCCATACCTGTTTTTAAAAGTTACTATCAAAATGAAGAAAATTATGAAATAAATAGATTTTATAAAACTTAGCAAACACTATTTTTGTCACAGATTATGAAATAAACAGCTTATTGAGTTTCAACCTTAATCCCAAACAGGACCTAAATCTAGTAGGTTATAATTTTGAAGAATTTAGTCAAGAAAGTAATATTATCCAGAAAGTATAAGCCAATACTATTATTAAATTTGAAATACAAGTGTGCAACCCAAGAGGGGGGTGAATTAGTGTTTTAAAAATTATCCTAATCAAATCACACAACAATCCACAACAATCCAATATAATGCCTTAATAAAATTGAAAGCAATAAATTCAATAAAAGCACAATAATAAATGAGTAAGAGAGGAGAAAGCAAACTCAATGATTTTTACGTGGTTCGGCTATCCCCGCCTACGTCCACGCCTCCAAGCAATCCAAGCTTGAGGATTTCACTATCCAAGCCTTTCCAAGGCTTCAAATACTTACAATTGACTTCAAGGTGTCAATGAACCTTTACAACAAAGAGATTATCTCCCAATCTCTTCACTCAAGTGTATCACACACTTAATCACTCACAAATTTGATGAGAAATTGAAAAGTACAACAAAAACTCTCTCAAAGAGTAGATATACAAAATGAAGAACAAATATGGCTCAAGGATTTGTGATTCACGAATTGAGAGCTCAAGATATGTTGTATGCCTTTTGTTTGTGCGTGCTAGAGAGCTTGAAAATGAGTTGGAGCTCAAAAACTAGCCGTTATGCACTTTTTGCCAGAAAACGGATTAAGGTTAACCCCTTAACGGTTAACCGTTTGCGCTAGTCAAAGTTACCGTTGGACTGAATTTCAAATAAATGGTTCACCGTTTTTTGTAAACGGCTCAAGGGTAATTTCCAGAGACCTGCAAAATAAATTTAGCTTAACCGTTCTTACTAAACGGTTCAAGATTAGCAATCTGAAAATAAACGGTTCACCGTTTTCCTGTAAACGGTGAAAGGGTAATTTCCACAGACCTGCAAAATAAATTTGGTTTAACCGTTTTTACTAAACGGTTCAAGGTTAACAATATGGAAATAAACGGTTCACCGTTTTCCTGTAAACGGTGAAAGGGTAATTTCTAGAGACCTGCAAAATAGATTTGGCTTAACCATTTTTATAAAACGGTTAAAGGTTAACAATCTGGAAATAAACGGTTCGCCGTTTTCTGTAAACGGTTAGCCGTGTGCTACAGTGACTTCTACAGTGAACTATTTACCAAAAATTACAGCTTTGCCCCAAAACTTTCTATAATTGTACTATGACCTAAAACGTTATAAAACTTTACAAAAAGGTCCAAATTCAGAATTTCTAAATAATAGTTTGTGAATCCCAAAACTTTCTAAAATTATGAAATGGCCCAAAATACTATAACACTTTTCAAATAAGTCATTCTCCATAATTTCAAACAATACTTGTTGATTTTCAAACTTTCAAAACACTTTCAATTAAACCATAAACTTGAAAAACAATCAATTTCATAAAATCATTTTTCCATTAAATATAAAACATTTATAATATGAAAATAATGATTTATTTAAAATGTATAAAAAATAAATTAACTTTTTAAAAACTTAATCATTCTTAATCTTATTTGTTATCATCAAAATCAATAATATGTAAACATATATGTTAACAATCTCCCCCTTTTTTATGATGAAAAATCTTTTATGGTTTTAAAGAATGATTCAAAAATTAATCTTGTTTGTTATCATCAAAATCAATATTATGAAAACATATATGTTAACATTCTCCCTTTTTTTTATGATGATAAACATTTCATGTATTTAAAGAATAATTGCATAAATTACTCCCCCTAAATGTAAGCTTCTCTTACAATTTAGGTAAATTAACAAATTTAAATACATGTATTCTTCTCCCCCTCATCATCAAAAGGAAAACTTAATGGAAAAGAAAAAAATAGCAAAATTTTGTATAAGTTTAAAACATGTATTTTTCTTCCCCTTCATCGTAAAAAAAAAAAAAGAAAAAAGAAAACTTAAAGGGATAGAATAAAAGGAGTAAATTTGTTACCCATGTTGTCTAAGTAGAAATTTTGACACATGCTCCCCATAACAACAAGCGTCATCTCAAATACAAGATTTAATAATATCACTCCCAAATAATTATGATCACATAATCCATTAACCATAAAATGATCATGAATCATGATTCCATCAATTTTCAAATAAAAGAAAAAACTCAAAACATAAAATCATCATATAAAAATCATGCAATCAAATTATCACTATATCTCAAAATCATCACCATAAGCACAAATCAATCATAAAAAAAAAAAAAGCTCAAAGTGCATGTTATTCTCCTCCTTTTGAAGACATAAAAAAGATATATTATTTTGTCTCCCCTTTTGGACAACAAAAAAATTCAAAATGCATATTATTAAAAAATAGAACAAGTAATAAGCTAAGCAAGGGAATGCAAGAGTCATAAGAGCATAATGTCAACAATCCAAGCTCTATAAATAATAACAAGACAACTAAACTCATCAAAGATTTAATGTGACATTTCAATAAAATTTAAAAAATCTCATGTGCTTAAGAATCTCAAAGTAAATGTATTTCTCCCTTACAAATAATATCTCCCTCTTTATCATCAAAGAGAGTAAAAAGCTCCCCCTATTAATTTTTAAAATCTCAAAATATGCATATTCGTTCAAAATTATCCAAAACATAAGAAAGAACATAAGAAGCAATCATATGCTATCTAAGGTAGACACATAATCCAAAGTTATGAAAAACATGCATAAGCATCCATATAATCGAAGTATAAAATGAAAAATCATAAAGTAGGAAATGTTGGTGTGTCTACATACAAGTATAAAATACTACTTCGAGTTTAATGAAAATGGATTTTAAAGATGACTTTGAGCACAAGAAATGATGGAGAATGATTTTTGCGAATTGATTTGATACGAAAAAGGATGAAAATGATGGATTTTTGAGTGAGAAAAAGAAAGGAAGAAACGGCTTGCTGTTTTCAAGAACCGGTTATCCGGTTGTGAAACAGAATTATAAGCAATTGTAAACGGCTTACCGGTTTGAATAGCGGGGTATCCGAATTTAAAACAGAAAGTGCCCTTCTCGAATTCGGCTGACCGTATGGGATAACCGATTATCTGGTTTGCCCAAAAAAATTCAAACACACAAATTTATCATAAAAATGGATCAATTAAAAAACATTTTGCGATTCCAAACTTTTCAATAAGCCAATTAGTGCATGAAGCATAAATGTATACATTCATCAATCATAGATTGCATATGATCAAATTTCATCAAATACAATGTAATCATCAAAGCACATTCTTTATCATCAAAATTTAAGCAAAGCATAAGCACATGATGGCAATGAATAGATCATCAAAATCAACAAAGCTTTTTAGATTAGCCATCATTATGAACAAGTGATCAAATCCATTATTACAAATGCTCACATAGGTTAATTCAATAAATGATGATATAATACAATAAATGGCATATGAATTCACACAAACATAAGAGATGGACAATGATGATAGACAATTGAGAAGAAGAAATCAAAGACCATACAATCATCAAAATCAAATAAAGGCATCATGATAAATCACTCAATGTTATACACAATGATAATTCTATCATGTAAACATACAAGCATGCCTTCATAAATTCAAGCTATTATCCATCTATCATGATCCATTCAACAAAATCAATATGGCAAGAATTGTTACCAAAATAATTAAATCATCTTGCCTCATCTTTTTCTCCTAGATCATGATCAAGTGATTATCCTCACAAGCTTTCATCAAGGAACTCTCCACCATTCCTTGACCATGGTACCTACAAAAACAAATTCAAGTTGTGTGCTTTGGTACCCAAATATTCTTGGGTCCTTGAATGTTAGCAATGGTTTCTTTTGGAACCCAAACACATTTCACACCATAATATGCATTTCTTTTTACTAGACACCTATTTTTCATATGACCATCTTGATTGCAATAATGACAAACAATTTTATGATCATTTTTGGAGGTAGCCTTAACAAAATAATTCTTATAATATTTTTGTTTCAAATTAGGCTTATACCCAAGTCCTCCTTTATCAAATACACATTTTTTAGAGTTGAGTAATTTTTTGAAGTTCTTTTGACCATTTGTGAATTTTAAAACAATCTCATTTAACTCATTGCTCCTCTTCTTAAGCACTTCATTTTCTTTCATTAATTCATCAACATGTGATCTCTCATGCTCATATGAAGTACTTTGTTTACATGTAAATAATGCAATTCTATCATGTAACATTTCATTATCTAATTCAATTCTTTGATCTTTTCATTTAATGAAACATTGCATTTTTGCAAGACATCTTTTTCATTTTTCAAGTCATCTACATGTGATTCTAGATGCTTGTGTGACGTGCTAAGTTTCTCATTTGATAATGCAACTCTATCATGCAATGATTTATTCTCTAATTCTAAGCATGTAATCTTTGCACTTAAGGATTCATTTTCATTTGTGAGCTCTACCATTTTCTTTTTAAGACACGCATTATTTTTACCAATTTTTATCCAATTATCATGCAATTCCTTAAAAGCATCATATAATTCATCATAGGTAGGATCACTTACCTCATCAAGCTCATCATCCGATTTATCTCCAATTGCCATAAGTGCCAAATTTGACACTTCATGAGATTCCTCCTCATTTGTTGTCTCCTCATCCACAAGTTCAAGTTTTCTCCATATTTCATAAGTATTAGAACAACTTGAAACTTTATGAAATTCTCTTTTATCTAAGGCACAAAATAAAGCATTCATAGCCTTGGAATTTAAAGACATATTTTTCCTATCCAACTCACTTAAAGTATTCTTCCTAAGAATGAATGAGACATTACAAACTATTTCACATATTTCATAATCTAAAGATTGTAAATAAATTCTCATCCTAGTTTTTCAATATGAGTAGTCATTACCATCAAATAATGGTGGCCTAATGATGGATTGCCCTTCCATGAAGATTGAACTAATTTGGGTTGCTATTGATCTTTTACTCTAGACGGTTAAGTCTACACAAGAGCACCTCGCTCTGATACCAAATGAAATACAAGTGTGCAACCCAAGAGGGGGGGTGAATTAGTGTTTTAAAAATTATCCTAATCAAATCACACAACAATCCACAACAATCCAATATAATGTCTTAATAAAATTGAAAGCAATAAATTCAATAAAAGCACAATAATAAATGAGTAAGAGAGGAGAAAGCAAACTCAATGATTTTTACGTGGTTCGGCTATCCCCGCCTACGTCCACGCCTCCAAGCAACCCAAGCTTGAGGATTTCATTATCCAAGCATTTCCAAGGCTTCAAATACTTACAATTGACTTCAAGGTGTCAATGAACCTTTACAACAAAGAGATTATCTCCCAATCTCTTCAATCAAGTGTATCACACACTTAATCACTCACAAATTTGATGAGAAATTGAAAAGTACAACAAAAACTCTCTCAAAGAGTAGATATACAAATGAAGAACAAATATGGCTCAAGGATTTGTGATTCACAAATTGAGAGCTCAAGATATGTTGTATGCCTTTTGTTTGTGCGTGCTAGAGAGCTTGAAAATGAGTTGGATTTGAGTTTTTATAGTTGGAGCTAAAAAACTAGCTGTTATGCACTTTTTGCCAGAAAACGGATTAAGGTTAACCGTTTGCGCTAGTCAAAGTTACCGTTGGACTGAATTTCAAATAAATGGTTCACCGTTTTCTTGTAAACGGTTCAAGGGTAATTTCCAGAGACCTGCAAAATAAATTTAGTTTAACCGTTCTTACTAAATGGTTCAAGATTAGCAATCTGAAAATAAACGGTTCACCGTTTTCCTGTAAACGGTGAAAGGGTAATTTCCACAGACCTGCAAAATAAATTTGGTTTAACCGTTTTTACTAAACGGTTCAAGGTTAGCAATCTGGAAATAAACGGTTCGCCGTTTTCTGTAAACGGTTAGCCGTTTGCTACAGTGAACTATTTACCAAAAATTATAGCTTTGCCCCAAAACTTTCTATAATTGTACTATGACCCAAAACGTTATAAAACTTTACAAAAAGGTCCAAATTCAGAATTTCTAAATAATAGTTTGTGAATCCCAAAACTTTTTGAAATTATGAAATGGCCCAAAATACTATAACACTTTTCAAATAAGTCATTCTCCATAATTTCAAACAATACTTGTTGATTTTCAAGCTTTCAAAACACTTTCAATTAAACCATAAACTTGAAAAATAATCAATTTCATAAAATCATTTTTCCATTAAATATAAAATATTTATAATATGAAAATAATGATTTATTTAAAATGTATAAAAAATAATTTAACTTTTTAAAAACTTAATCATTCTTAATCTTATTTGTTATCATCAAAATCAATAATATGTAAACATATATGTTAACAAAATTATTAGTCAAAATCAACAATAAGTTAGAAGCCCTAAACAACAAACTTAGTGAAATTAGAAAATAATTTTCAAACCTTTACAAAAAAATAAAAAAAAACCCATATCAAACTTAGAACTTAGCAACTCATTAGACAATTTAGACAAAGAAATAGATATATTAACCAACAGAGTAGAAAAAATAAATTTAAGTGGACCAATTTAGCACCTAGAATAATAGACATCAGAGATATTTTAGGATCTAAAGTAATACTAAAAAGTAATGGACTTATTAAGAAATAGTAGAATAGACGTAAATATAGCATAAAAACTTAGAAGATCACTATCGTTTTCTAGTAAAGGTAAAGAAATTATAGAAAGAATTGAAGACATAATAGATTAACAAGATCCAAATAAATTATTGGAAAGAGATTTCAAACAAATTAGATAGAAAAGATTATATAATGAATTTTTAATATAAAAATTAAATAATAGTTTATATATTTACACATATGAAACTAAATTATTGGTTGTAAATAGAAGAGAAGATTTAACTTTAATCGGTCTAGTAGGTAAAGACTATCTTAAAAAACAAAGTTACACAGACATACATATGGGAATAATAATAATAATCATAATAATAATAGGAATTCTTAGTTAGGATAGAGAAGGTTTAGATACCAAAACTCATTTATATCTATAAGATAGCAAGTTCTATGGACATAAACAAGCTCAAATAGTCGGTGCAGAAGTAGATTTAAAAAAAAAAAGTAGCAGTAGTATGATGTATACCTAATATAGACATAGATATTAATGAATTCTATAAACATATTAAATTAAATGTATAAACTAAAGGTTGTAAAATAAATGCAGAGTATAAAAACCTTAAGATTAAAATTTTTTTTTTCTAAGAAAACTGTATAGTAAATACATAAAAAATTTAGATGCGAAAGTAAAAATATCATAGATTGCTTCTAACATATTATCTTGTTCTAACTTAGATAATATCCATTCTAATCCATTTAATTGACTAAATTAAATAGTAGTCGATTAAATGGATTAGAATGGATATTATCTAAATTAGAACAAGATAATATGTTAGAAGCACCAAAAACTAGCCATACATATATAAATAGACAAAATCAAGTTACACAGATATTTTATAAGTATAAACAGAGAAGCAATCTAGAATTAGACGAAAATAAAAAAGAAATAGAAATTAATATGGCTATAATAGACAATTTAGATATAGACAAACATAAAGCATTATTTAAAAATAAAGATAAAATTACAGATCTAATATTTAATGACTCCAAAAAATACTTAGATAAAGAATTATTTGAAGAATTATGTGATAATAATGAATTAACAGATGATGATATAGACAGAGAACTTATAAAAAATTTAGATTTTAAGATTTAGAAATAGAAAAGAAATTTATTATTTAGATTAAGTGGATGAAATATTAGTAGGAGAAGAAGATAAAAAGCCAGAAAAAGGAGGAAGTAGCAATAGACCTATCTTAGAACCTATAGTAGAGCCATCAAATGTAGAAAGTTATTTAGATAAACGAGAAATTTTAGAAACTAATGAAAAATACACATAAACAGAAAGAGTATTTAAAGCTAAAACAAAATTAGAAAATTGAAAAAAAATACTGCAAGCTAGAGATTTATTAGTATTAGAATTAGAAGACCATAAACCTAGTCAATAGAAACAAGTTTTTAACTAGTGGAAAGGTAATTTACTTAGACATTCTATGGAAGCATTAGCAGTGATTGTAGACCCAAATTATAAATTAATATATTTAGAAAGCAGTTTAGGAAGTAGAGTAAAGTAAATATTTTTTGGGATGAAGAGACTAGATGAAGAAAAATAAATTAGAAGAATTATACAATTTTGATATCAATATTACAGTTATTAGTTTTATAGATTTAATGAAAAAATTAATATTAGAAGTCGACGAAAAAGACGATGTTATTAAATAGATTAAAACAATTGGAAATATAGAACAATTAAAAATTTGTGATTTAAGATATTTTGTTGAGTATGCTAATTATTTTTATAAATATTAGAGTGAAATAGGAAGACTCTTTGATGAAGATTTTATTATTAAAATTTGTAGATAAATTACTAGGGAAAATAGGAGAAAAATTACACAATGCATTAATTAATTGGTTTAAACGAAAAGAGCACAACGAATAAATTACTATGCAACATTATTACCGGTAATAGAACATGTTAGAGGTAGGATTAGAGATTACTGTGAAGAAGAAAAACATAGACATCAATTAAAATTAAAATTTAGAAAAATACATATAGACATGATAGAAGTTCCAACATTAGACTGTAATTATCTTAGTTATTTTAGATACAAGAAACATAGAAAGCATAAGAAACGATATAGTTAAAATAAGCAACCTATAACAGTAGGAAATTTTATAAAAGGAAACCTTGATGTGCGACTACTCGCCGATTCTGAAGCTACATGATGGATGTACAAACCAGCGATCAAGGGCTATGTAAGCATATGTTACTGGCACTATCTTATTAACCGAAGCTATAGTTAGCATATTTTCCTGCTTTCGTGTGAAAACGTGGAACTGTAGTCGATTTAATTTTGTTTTTGCTATCAAGTTTAAGGCTATGTTTATGGAATTGGAATATAATGCCACCACTGCTTCTGGAAAGGACTTGGGCAAATTAGCTAGAGTCGAAACTCAATCCTTTTACTCGAAGGTCTACTTTACGAGTATGTCTCCAAAACATCATAGGTAAGTTTCACCCAAAAGCTGCACAAACATAGAACATTAAAAGGCGTCCTTTTCGCGTCTGAAATGCGAAATCTTAAGAGTAAATCTGATATCTATAGCCTATGCGTTACTGATTTTTGTTTAGATTTTCTACTCTTCTCATAATATGAAAAGAATACTCTTAGCTCAACTGGAAGAAAATGAATAGTCATCATATCTGCAGTGGTATCTGCCAATGAAGGGATCATTCCATTTGTTAAAACTGAGAATATGTACAAATTTTTACCTTTGAATACCTTATTATGAGCTTATTTCTATACAGAAAGTGGGAACCTCAACCTGTTTATAATTTATTCCAGGTGATATGAGAACATGTTGATCTGCAAATGCCAGAGGCTGAATAAACAATATCCAGTGAGAACACTTAATTTATTTACAGGAGTTCCCATTCAGAATCACATATATGTCTTGTACGTGAATTTTCTGATTCCAAGGTAGCAGAGGAGGTTGCTGGCAAGAGATTTTGCAATGTGTCTTCTTCAGGTCCCATATAAGCATCTCCAAACCAAATTGCTAGCCGCTCGTACTCCTTAGCCAACCTCTTTTTTGGAACAAACGCCTCTTGGATCCTTTTCTGATGAAAAGAGAACGAATTAGTACAACAACAAATTCATCTGGGCTTGACTATTTTGATGATAAAGAAAATCCTTGAAAAAAAAAAATGTTTTCTTGTAGTTTCATTTAAATGAAGCATGCTTCCAACAAAATTTTTCTGGATTCTGATAAAGGCATGACTTACTAGAGTTCCAAACACAAATTCTAGGTTTCCATGAAAAGGTGAGTCATGAAATTGAGAAATGTAATTGAGATCTGCCAATGAGGGTCACATTTTAGTTTTGATATACATAGCTTCTTTTTTTTTCTTTTTCCTTAAATTTTTACCTGTTATGGGCAGAAAACTAATTACAGGAGGCAAAAAGGATGTCCACATGGATTTCTTTTTCAGTCAGGCCATTCAGAATTTGAATAAATAAAAAGAGAATATTCTCTCTTGTGAACAAAGTGAGACAAGAGTAACTTGTGCATGTGTCACAGAGAGAGAGAGAGAGAGAGAGAGATGTCAACCTTGAATGACCTGAGTTTCCGGGTCCTATAAGAGACAGCATAAAGAGCACTATTGTCAACCAAGATGCAGCTATCCTCCAGCTTCACGTTGTCGCACAATTCAATGGTTTCCATCCCAGAATAATCCAAATCATCACCATAATCATGTGAATGCCCTGTAGTTGATTTTGGAATTAGAATTAGAGAGAATCCAAATCATTTATAGTTTGAGGAAAAGGAATATTCTAGAAATTTTGAGAACATTGATGTATATCACCGTGATTTTTGAATAGTTCATAAGCTAATGGGCTTGGGGAAAAAAATAGACAATAGGTGTGTGAACATGCAATAACTGAGCTTTCTGTGGAGAAATGTTAACTTGAGAATCCATCAAAGAAACTTGAAGGCGGTAGCCAGGGCAGGGGGAAATAAACCCTCTGTCTATGTAATAAATCTACATTTTTCAGAGGATAGATAAACATTGGCAGATTGCCAGGTGCATGAATTTATTATTCGAACAAACCTTTTATTTAGAAGCTAAACTTAAAACACAAAACACTTGCCCTGAACAGGTGATATTCTACAGGGAAAAACGCTCACTTTGATTTTCATGATAGACATAGATGAAGTAGAAAACATTTTAACAAGTTAAACTACAGTTTTCCTCCTGAAACTTCCAAGCAAGTTCAGAAAGTCGCATCCAAATTTGACTTAACAAACCAACAATTAACATATTAAAAGACAAGCGAAAACAAGCACCGGAAGATAACCGTGCTTTGAATTTGATATTTGAACAAATCCTTTGTTTATGCGCTAAACTTAGACATGCACCAATTGCCCTGAACATGTGATATCCTATTGGGAAAAACACTCACTTTAATTTTCACGATGGACATAGATGAAGTAGGAAAACACTTTGACAAGTTATACTAAGGAAATCCTCCTAAAACTTCTGCACAAGTTCAGAAATTGGCATCCAAATCTGATACCACAAACAAAAACTAACATAATAAAAGACAAGTGAGAAAACAAGCACAATAATGCCGGATATCAATATCACATAATCTGGGGTTAGACAATGATTGATAAAACAGAACTAAAAATAAATAACTTGCTCAAACTAAATATCAGTTTTTTTTCCAAGCACAACAGAATGAGGCGTCAGCAAAGAAATCTAATATCAGTTTCTTAAATCATGAATACTGTGATTCATCAGAACAGTCACAGTTCAAATTACAACCAAATTACATACCTTGAAAAGGGATCTAACAAGTAGCCAAACCTAAAAGGAAATGACCAACACAGGTGAACAGCAAGAGAAGAAAGCTCCGTGAAGAGCGCAATTAAAGTAGAATACACATATTTATAAACACGTTCTAAAGTAAGAAGTTGAAGCATAGTCTTAATCATGAACATTGTTATTACCAACATAGTTGTCATCAAAGTCATCATCAGTATCACTACTAATATGACCACCAAATGCCAGGGAATTAAAAGAAAATGCCAGAAAATTGGGACAAAAGAAGAAAAAAGGAACTTTGACACACCATTATCTGGAGAGATTGCAGCAGCCTCAGATTGAGCAGTCCCACAAAACTCACAATTAGTCTTTTGAGATATCTCACTTAATGATGTTGTGTAATTAGTTCTGGAGACTTCTTCCTCTGACAAGACAGAAGTAAATTAGAATCATAGTAAAATAATACCATTTTGTAAGGATTTGGAAAATACAAACCACTAGATTCCAATGGCAGGACACTGCCGGAGTTGATATGCTCCACCTCTGCTTCCTTGTCCTCGTGGGATAGAATTGGAGAAGATGTAGAAGACGGGATTGCTTCATAACTATCATAAACACACCCAACCTTATCAACTGCATCAGTACAAATTATTGTTTCTGCGGTTAAGCAATCATGCAAACTTTTAGATTCCATTAATCTGAGATCGCTAGAGGGAATGAGTCTTGTCTCTAATATATTTTCCTTACAAAATGCATCTGACAAAGCCATTTCAGAAGCAGCGAAAGTATTTGAAGAATCAGAAACACTCACGGAGTCATCTGCAAATTTATAAGAAACTGTATCTCCTATTTGGGTTGGTTGGCACTCCATAACATCAACTGAATTTGCATGTGCCATCTCCACCACAACCCCATCTGCATTCTTGTCATTAGAGTCACCCAAATCACTAGACAATGATACTTCTGACAAGTTCATCTCACCAAGAGACATTAACTCCAACACCTCGGATGTAGATGACTTGTCTTTTATGGCATTTTCTTCAGTATCCTTGTCAGAGCTCTCATGTGCTAAAACATCAACAGCTTTCCCTGAAACCAGATCAGACTCTGTTTCATGAACAGGATCTACGGAAACTGGCGTGATGAGTTGATTTTCAAGGTGAAGTCCACTAACTCCATGACCAAGCTGGTTCTTTAAATGATCAACTGGGTTGGGCTCCTCCTGTGATTGCTTAATCAGAGTATCCGCAGAATTTTCCTCAGTACTTGTTACTGACTTAATACAGGTGTCAATGAAATCATCTCTTTTCGGAACCACTTCTTGTGCTTTGTGTCTTCCATGGTCCATTGAAGGAGGAAGTAAATCTTGAACAACATCAGAACAGAATCTTTTCACACTTGCTCCCATTGTCTGCATCTGATTTTCAACATATTTAACAGTGTCCTGACCAGAAAATAACTTCAAATTAGGCCCATCAACAAGACTGCGAAATCATATCCACAGGAAAGAACAAGAAAACATGCAGGAGAAAACATATTAATACCTCGCTCACAATGTTATCCACCTGTTGGCACATTGTTTCAAATTTCTGGGAGATATTTCTCCCAACACAAGCTATACTTTTGAGTTTCAGATCCATTACAGACTTATATTATATTGCCGGAATAAGTGTCTCAAACAGCCCCAACTTTTGTACAAAGTGAAAGCTGCAAGGCATATTATTCCTACACCAGTATAATGAACTGTCCTGCATAGAGGCAACACTGCATCAGAATTTTCACAGCTTAAGATATTGGGAAATGAGAACAACTCTAAGGATCGCAATATCTCATCTCACATGAACTGTATTGAAGCTGATGGCTAAACAAAAGTTCATCAGACCTAAAATTAGAAGAATTTTGAAAAGCCCCAAAATAATTTTAAAACTTCTTCCATGCCTTTGAGATAGTAACTTGGATCTATTCTTCTACTGCAAGTTCACATTAAAAGGATATAATGATCAAGAGGAGAAGTTTGAGCTGTTAGACAGTATCGGACTGAGATAATATGAAGAAGACAGAAAAACCTTGAGAAACTATTGTGTGCCTGCTTTTTGAATACACCATACGTAAAATTTTTTGATGCCCTAGCAGACACATGCAAACCTAAAATGGACTAGCTTATGTACAAGGGTAACATTACCACGAAACAAGGTTTTGTTAATGAATCAAGGAAATCCTATTTACATCTTGTTAATAAAAACCACCCAATCTGGAAGATTGTTTACTCTATCATGCACTTATCTTGGATTCCAGCATTGTCTACTGTAAGGCTCATAGCACTGCATTTTCTACTTCTTCAGAATCTCCAAACTTAGTTATTGTTCTGCAGGACTTCCACTGGGAAACAACTGCCTTCCCTGATATAAACAGCTCACTTTGCAATGCCCAATGACATTACCAACCATGCAAACTATTCCCCATCCACACTTTTTTAAGAACCATAATGCTTCCACCACAGTTTGGTTCACTGATAACTAAATTCTACCTTTTGGCATACTACACATATAGAATACAAAAAGATGTATACCACTTCATCCTATTTTATAAAATATAGCATAAATAAAATTTCAATATGTTGTTCATTGATGCAGTACCATCACATAAGTACTTAAGCTATTATTAGTATACCAAGTTATGGATGAAATAACAAACCCATAATTTAACAATAGCTTATGTACAAGGGTAACATTACCACGAAACAAGGTTTTGTTAATGAATCAAGGAAATCCTATTTACATCTTGTTAATAAAAACCACCCAATCTGGAAGATTGTTTACTCTATCATGCACTTATCTTGGGTTCCAGCATTGTCTACTGTAAGGCTCATAGCACTGCATTTTCTACTTCTTCAGAATCTCCAAACTTAGTTATTGTTCTGCAGGACTTCCACTGGGAAACAACTGCCTTCCCTTATATAAACAGCTCACTTTGCAATGCCCAATGACATTACCAACCATGCAAACTATTCCCCATCCACACTTTTTTAAGAACCATAATGCTTCCACCACAGTTTGGTTCACTGATAACTAAATTCTACCTTTTGGCATACTACACATATAGAATACAAAAAGATGTATACCACTTCATCCTATTTTATAAAATATAGCATAAATAAAATTTCAATATGTTGTTCATTGATGCAGTACCATCACATAAGTACTTAAGCTATTATTAGTATACCAAGTTATGGATGAAATAACAAACCCATAATTTAATTTTTAATAAAAGAAATCACTATTTTAAAAAAAAAACCCATAATTTTAATTCCTTCTTTTTCCCATATCCACAATGACCATAAGTCAAAATATACATACAACTAACTCAATTAGGTTTTCATTGGTCATGATCACAATTTAGAATTCCATTTACTCAAGAAAACCCACAAGAACTAAGCTCTCTTAAACAAAGGCTCCCAGATTATAACAAAATCCCATCTCGTTAAAACGAAGAACCCATATAACAAACATTACAAAAAAGATAAAATCGTTGTCAACTTATTATAATGAGAATTTAAAATCATAAAAAAAATTCAAAGTTTCGGTAAGAATTCCGTAGAGGCACCAATTTTTACATGCAAGAGACGCTGAAAGAGATAAGGAAAAAAGATTGGCGCGTTACCGATTACCTATAGCACCCACTGAACGGCGCAGATTATCGCCGGTAAGCTTGATAGTGTAACTTTTAGCTTTTACAGGGGTTTTTGAAACTATGGAGCTTATATTGCTTCCGTATCCGAGGCAAGGGCTTTAGTAGTTATTATTAATTGTGTTTTGGGCCATTTAATTAGTTAAGTTCTTTTTTTTTTTTGGTGGAGAATTATTAGTTAATTAATTTCTTAGACCGGCGTCGTTAAGCATGGTAAAAACAGAAACAAATAATTATCCCTGTATTCAATCTTCAAAATGGGGGAAAATAAAGAAAAAAATATTAAGATTCACTATTATTTTTTAAAGGATAAATTTCATATTATCCCTTGTAAATTGATAATTTTAGAAATATCCTCAAACTATGATAAATTTTAACTTATATTTGTTTTGGTCAAAAAATAAGAGCAAAATGAAATTGGGTTGATAAAAAAATTTTTATCATGTGTACAAAAATATAGGAGGTAAATTAAGATTTATAATAATTTGGGAGTATTTTAAATATTGTCATTTTACAATAGTTTGAGGATGAAATGAAAATTTTTATTTTAAATAGGAATAAATTGAAGTTAATCTTTAATGATTAATATAAATAAAAGATGATTGAGAGTTCTTGTCTTGTTTTCAGTAATTGCTTAAACGGAGGATTTAGAATATTGAGAGTTCTTATCCTGTTTGCAGTTATATGTCTAAACAAGAGTCGTCATAGTGTACAGTGCTGTATCTCATACAGCCTTTTTTTTTTTTTTTTCGTTGCACTTTCTCAAGTTTTGGGTCATATGTTTCAACTTTTTTTTCACCGATTTTATGTTTGATATTACTACTAAATTCGTGAAATACCGGAATTTTGGGTTATATTCCAAGTAGCTTTTATTTTCCGTTAAATCGATTCCTAATTTCGTTCTTTCTCTCTTATTGGTTCATGTGTTTCAACTTATTTTTCACCAATTTTATGTTTGATATTCCTACTAAATTCGTGAAATCTGAATTTTGGGTTATATTCCAAGTAGCTTTTATTTTCCGTTAAATCGCTTCTTAATTTTTAGACTTTCTCTTATCGGTCATGTGTTTCAACTTATTTTTCACCGATTTTATGTTTGATATTCCTCTTAAATTGTGAAATCTAATTTTGTTATATTCCAAGTAGCTTTTATTTTCCGTTAAATCGGGTTCCTAATTTTAGTTGCACTGTCTCTATTATTGGTTCATGTGTTTCAACTTTTTTTTCACCGATTTTATGTTTGATATTCCTACTAAATTCGTGAAATACCGGAATTTTGGGTTATATTCCAAGTAGCTTTTATTTTCCGTTAAATCAGTTCCTAATTTTCGTTACACTTTCTCTCTTATTGGTTCATGTGTTTCAACTTATTTTTCACCGATTTTATGTTTGATATTCCTACTAAATTCGTGAAATACCGAAATTTTGGGTTATATTCCAAGTAGCTTTTATTTTCCGTTAGATGAGTTCCTAATTTTCGTTGTACTTTCTCTGTTATTGGTTCATGTGTTTCAACTTATTTTTCACCGGTTTTATGTTTGATATTCCTACTAAATTCGTGAAATGCCGAAATTTTGGGTTATATTCCAATAGTACCGGTGCTGAAAAAAAAAAAAGTGGCTGTATCTTATACAGCCACTGTATTCTAAGGGAACCCGTCTAAACAAAGGATGATTTTAGTACAAAAGGCGCCTCTTGCAACTTCCCAGCAAGTCATTCATCATTTAATGAGTTCATCTTTAATTTATGAGATGATTGAGAGTTCTTATCTTCTTGTTTTAGATATATGTCTAAATTAAAGTAAAAACAGTCAGAGGCAGGGTACCGGTAGGTCGCGTGGGTTGAAACGGATAAGAACATGAAAAATCCCGAGACTTAGGCGGACTTTGTTAATTTATAAATAAAAAATAAATTTAATTTAAATAAAAAAGAAAAAACTTAAAATACCAAATTAGTTTAATTTTTAATATTAGTATTTGTTATTTATTAGGTTATATTACTAATAGTTTATGTATTTGACTATTATTTTATTATATATTAGATGATTATCTTTAATTTAAATTTAAAAAATATTTTATAATTAATTTAAAAGCCTGTATCAAGATAAAAAGTCTGTTTTCTCAATTCACATGGACGGGGTTTTATGTCAACCTTGCTGATGTACGGGCACTGCTTTGAAAACAACAAGCCCATAAATTGCCATCCCTAGTCTAAACAAAGAACTTAGAATATTGAGAGTTCTTATTCTGTTTGTAGTTATCTATCTTAAAAAAAAAAAAAAAAAGGGCAAACGATATTTTTAGTACAAAAGCTGCCTAATTGTAACTTCCTAGCAAGTCACCCACCACACTTATATACGGAATTTTAAAGAATTTTGAATTACAGGTTGTTATATTCTTCTTAAAATAGTGATTGGAGAATGGATATTAAATCATTTAATTTCATTTCTCAGTAGTATTAGGGGTAATGATTACATCCAGACCTCCCCCTCCCTTTTAACTTTTATAAGGCAAACAATCTCCTCCTTAGTGATACGCTGGGACTCTACGACGCTAGTACACACCGACTGATTGATATGATACTAGCCCACCTATCAAACATGTAACCAAACTTCAATACACACTTGACTCTAATATCACTTATTAGATTAAGACATTTGCTTTATTGGTTAAAATACTTTTGCGGCGGACATATTTAGATCTCAAGTCTCATATAATATACAAAATTATCATAATCTACAAATTGTGTCTTTTCTTTTTTGTAGAAGTAATTTAAGCCGGTAAATCATGATTTGTCACCACCAATCTTTTTATATCACGATCTATCGTCAATAATATTCTAATTTATGACTCAAGTTTGATTTACAGTTTGACATGTGGGCTCCTTCATCACTGCTGAAAATAACTAGAAAGAGAATATTTTCCTCTCAAAATTAGAAAGAAAAACTCTTTTTTCCTCTTATTTGTATATTGTGGCTCTTCTATATTTTCTTATTAGGGAAAACACCCTAAACTCCTTATTTATCTTTCTTTTAATTATATTAAATCAAACTTGATTTAAACTAAAAAAGATAAAACTGGAAATATCATTATTTGTTCTTGTTATGAGGGGTCCGCCTTGTAAAATAACACAAGGTCCCTTACACATAAACATATTAAATGAAGTCTCCTACTAAATAATATATTTATGTTTTTAATCCAACTAGCTAGTTATCTTACTTATTAATCCAATAGCGGTGCAGTCAATTAAATGAGTTAACCCAAGGATCATATGGATACATACAATAGTAGCTACAATAATTAGGCATGAAATTAAACTAGCCCAATTATTTAATTCCAAATCTACTCCACTAAAAAATTAGAACTAACCTTCATAATTGTATGTTATTTAGGATAGTGATCACAAATTATAATTCGACCCATGCCACATTTATTTCATTACTGAACAATCCTTTGTACCTCATCACTAATTAAATTGATATCTCAACTATCTAATCAATTTAATTACATCTTATCCCTTGACTTTCATTAATTTTTTATAATGATCATTTTCAACATACTAATTATATTGACACACTCTGCCCAGAGAATTCTATGATCAAATACCGAAAATCTGTCAAGAGATGTATTGTACAAATTCTATATTGTTAACCTATAATCTCACTGCTCATAATTGCTTCCACTAAAATACCGAGTAATCTGGACTATAAATGTATATCATGCCCATTAGTAACTCAAATGAAATGACAATTATAAATATGAAATTATAATTAATTCAAGATTGAGATTACAATAAAATTAATGGTTATGAGATTTAATAAGTCTGACAATTATTTTAAGGTTAATTAAATCATATATATAATTCAGTAAATTCATACATGATTAAGATAAATCATTCAATGAATTCACTATATTCTAAATATAAATAGAGCGTCCAAATCTATTTATCAATTACGAAATTAATTTATTTAATCATAAAATAACTTGTATTTATGTTTTCTGTAAATCTGTATGATAATTATATAAAATACATATAATATGATTAAATGTACCTTATTTAAAGTATTTATGTGATTAAAATGTTTAAAAATATCTTAAATATTTTATTAATCAGAAAATAAATAAATCAATATGCTTTAAAATGGTGACAATGTTTAATTCGCTGGACATGTTCTTGAATAAGTGAGTCTATTAGACAGTATGGAATTATGGCTTTGGACTTGTCTGGTAACTATCCATCTATTGATCTACTAAATGCGAGTTCAAGACCCGGAGGGTTACATAGTTTAACAGTTTAGCCTAATGATTCATGTGTTAACCATATGATTAATGAAATTGAAAAATGGCTAATGTTTGTTTAATATTTGAGGTGTTTGTTTTTGGCAAATAAAAGCTCTAATTGTCAAATGAAAGTATTGATTGGTAGTATTGTATGCATAGGATGTCAAGTAAAAGAAGTTGTTGATGTTGTTGTTTCAATTCTGGTATTAGTTGTTGATGTTGTTGTTTCAATTCTGGTATGCTTTCTTTTTTCTTTTTTTTTAAATACACAGCAATATTTCATTATAGCCGTTAACAATAGAAATATAAATCCAGAAATACATCAGAATTACAGATAAACTTAAATCCAACTATTGGCCGCGGTCCAAAAACTGTGGTGCAGAAAGTCCCAAGTGCACAAGTTTCCTCCTGAATTTCAGTAAGCTTAAGCTTATTTGATTGATTACTGTATTAAATTATTGTGTATCGACATCGCCACTCTATATTTGGTCTAAAATCTATACTTTATTACGGTATAACATCGATCTTTTAGAATATATGAGCATATTCATAGCATATTTATCACTCTTAACTTATATTTGTTAATTAATTATATTTAATAATGAATTATAATTAGTAGTTCTTTTATAATAGCATGTAAATAGGGAATTGAAGGGATGGCAAAATCTGGATACGGATCCAAATCCGGATACAATGTACGTGTATTCGGATTCAGATCCGCATAGCTATTTTCATATCTGGATCCGCCAAAAATATGTAGATTCAGATGTAGGTAATATTTACACTAATTACGAGCAGATATCCGAATCATCGTAAATTAAAATTGAAAAATTTAAATTTAATTGAAAATTCAACAATTTACACAATAATATTAAATCAAATCAAATCACAATTCAACAATCAACTATTCAATACCTAGAATAACATACAACACCATGAATTCACAAACAAAAATATCACAACATAAATCAAATATCAATAATAATATAAATATAAATCTAACACCACTACAAATCCACAAATAAAATTATAAAAGCACTACAAATCCACATAAAATAATGTGGATCCCAATATATATATACATATACACACAAACACATTTTAGTTTCACTTATATATTTTTTAATTAATTCTATTATGTCTTTTCATTTAACTTATATATTTTTCATTTAATTTTAATTTAATAAATAATTTAATTAAAAAATAATACGGATCCAAATATCTAATTTTTTGGATGTACTTTTCGGATCTAAATCCGAATCCACACGGATTCTACAATTTAGTATCCGAATCCACATTTTTTAATATGTGGATTTGGATTTTTAAAAATTTTTGAGGATCCGAGCCAGACCTGAATTTTTTTGCCATCCCCGGACATTGTGATAAAAAGTAGGGATAAATAAAATAAATTTGACTGTGGTATTCAAGATATAAATATATTTTGCATTTAATCACGAAAGTTAGTGTGTAAGATGGTGGAAAAGTAGTTCACTCCAAACATAAAAGTCATAGGTTCAAGTGCACTAGCACGCCACCTATGAGTAATTTCCACTTACGAAGCCAACTTGAAGAAGCTAGTTGATACAAAGGGGTATTATTTGAAATAGTTGGAGAGAGTAGAGAATTAGGAGTGAGAAATTATAGAGAGGAGATATAATAATGGGCAATTTTTGTAAGTTTTCTGTGGTATTTATTTATTTTGTTATGAATTAAATTTTGATTACTAAGTTTGGGATAAATCTTTTGACGCGACTCAAAATTAGTTCATAATAGAAAATTCGGTAGTCAATAATTAGATAAAAATAATTATGGGATAAATAATTTAGAAGAAGTATATCAATATAAAAAAGTGTTAAGGTTAGGAGACCCACTCGTGGTATTTAAATCATGGATGTAATAATCTCTTATATATTTATAATTTGTATTTTTATTGGTTATGGCACTTTAGGATTTAGTACTCATTAACCACTCTATAAATAGATGTTGGATTAAGTATAAAAGGTGCTGCAACTGTATTGAAGTACTTTTACTACTGTATTGGCATGTTGATATTAGGTCTATAATCAAACATATATTCAAGGGATCTAAATCTACATTTAATTATGGGGTCAAGTACTTAACATACCATAATTGTATTGGTGTGTCAACATTAAATTACTTAATAAAAAATAACTTGGTGAAACTAAAAATAATCTAAAAATATAAACTACTTTGAGAAATGTAATTAAAAATAATAGAATATATAACTTTTAAATATGTAATTAAAAATAATAAATAAATAATAATTCCTTTAATTTAGTAATTAAATTTAAACTGAAAAAAAAAAACACTAATTTTATTTAATAAATTAATTTACAAAAGTACAACAAAATGAAATTAAAAGAAATAAGAAAGATGGAAAAGAAAAATATATTTCATGTACCCTGAAATTTGTTGAATGAGAATCTTGCATGATAATGAAAATGGGAATAGTAATAGAAATAATATTTAAATTTAATTTTGAAATTAAATGTAATTTTCATTAACTAGATACATGTATAAATATTATTATAAAAATAATATTAATTAAAAATAAAATTAATAATAATAATAATAATAAATGTTAATAATTATTATAAATATTATTATTATTATTAAATTTTATTAACTTTAATATTTTAGTTATTATTAATTATTTTTATTTTTATTTTTATTAATATTATCATTATTAACATTTATTATTTTTATTATTATTAAAAAAGTTTATTAAATTTATTATTTTATTTATTATTAATTATTGTTATTATTATTTTCATTAATATTATCATTATTAACATTTATTATTATTATTATTATTAATAAATTTTATTAACTTTATTGTTTTAGTTATTATTAATTATTGTTATTGTTATTTTATTAATATTATCATTATTAACATTTATTATTTTATTATTATTAAAAAATTTATTAACTTTATTATTTTATTTATTATTAATTATTATTATTATTATTTTCATTAATATTATCATATTAACATTTATTGTTATTATTATTATTATTATTATTATTATTAAATTATTATTATTATTTTATTAATATTATCATTATTAACATTTATTATTATTATTATTAAACATTTTTATTAACTTTATTATTTTATTTATTATTAATTATTGTTAATATTATTTTCATTAATATTATCATTATTAACATTTATTGTTATTATTATTATTATTATTATTATTATTATTATTATTAAATTTTATTAACTTTATTATTTTAGTTATTATTAATTATTTTTCTTATTATTTTTATTAATATTATCATTATTAACATTTATTATTATTATTAATAAATTTTATTAACTATTATTTTAGTTATTATTAATTATTGTTAATATTATTTTATTAATATTATCATTATTAACATTTATTATTATTAAATTTTATTAACTTTATTTTTTATTATTAATTATCATAACTAAAATAATAATTATTATTTTATTATGAGCGCTCTTGCCTTTATCCGCAAATTTTGATTTTGATTTTGATTAAATGTAGTATTTACATGGGAACTTTTTTGAGCTTGAAACCACGACATTTAGATGATCTTTAATGATACAATCCAAATTATCAAATGGTCTAAGTTTGCAACCAATGTGGTGCACTGTGGAGTGTCGGATTCAAGTTAATGAATGGCTACAAACCAAGTCAAATTGGGACTCTTCATTGGATCTTTTTGTCAAAGTCGTTGAATCATTAAAGTGTTGAATTTGGTGCAATAAGGTGGACGTGAGCTTAGACATGTTGCAGAATCTCAACTCTTTAGAATCATTAATCTGTTTTCCAATCCAGGTATAAAAAAAATTCACAAATTCAGGGATCTTCCCACAAAACACAAAAATCACACATAAAAATAAATAAAATAAATAATTCCTAAAATAGACCATGGATTTGTAAATGTGCCAAAGTTAGTATTTTCAACACTGCAAGTACAAAATAGTAATTTTCAATGTTTATTAAATGTGCACTTTTTTAATTTTACTTAGGTTTATAATATAATAATTCCAATTTTTATTTATTAATTTCTCTTTTACGATTTTCATGTTTGTGATTCTAGCTTCATAGGATTTATAAAACTGAAACTCTTGTTATCATTAATATCATGTATTCTTGGTAGTTAGAAATAATTTTTAATAAATCTATACTTGGCTTGGTAATTTTTAAGTACTAGCCCTTTGGTTTTATATTTTTCAAAATAGATACACTTAATATTAATAATTGTAAAGTAAAAGAGAATTTACTTTAGAAATTTCAGATGTGCATTAATGAAAAATATTATATAAATGATAGATTGATTTCTTGATTGTTACTCTAATTTATGGGATTTAATAGATAAATAATTAGGATTTATGAAATTAGTAATGATGGATTCCAAAGGCTTAGTATTTTATCAATCTTGAATTTTTAATCCATTTTTATTTACTTTCTTGTTAAGTTTAATATGATTTCCATCCTTAAACAATCTTGGTGAACTAGAATTAAATTGATATAGGTTTAATTTATTTTTCCCCATTATAATATATAATCCTGTAGGTCAGACCTTGTTCTCCTCAAATGTATACTTCAATATATTCGTGTGCTTGTAAAAAAAATTTTAAAACTAAGTTTTAAGCAAAAGAAAGAATAAATCAAGCTCAATTTCAACATTTGTACTTCCATAGCCTTTGAGAAAATAAGGTAATTAACACTTTACTTTTCAAATAAATTGCCCAATGTTTCCAAATTAGTCCAACTTCGTACCTTTTCGGCATAAACCGTATATCTCAGAGAGGTTGTATTTCTTTGGGTTGGTAGTAATGGAATGGTTTCATTATCTAAAATGAAGAACACTCTTACAATAATATTCTCACATCTGGACAATCAACATAAACATTATTTTGATAGATCCAGCTATTTTAGAATATAAAGTGAACACAACAACTTAGTGGACCTTTTTGGAACAAACGTGCATGGGATGATTTTCTACACTTGGTGATCCATTCTTAGGAGGGCAATTCCCCTACACTTGGAGATCCCTTCTTAGGATGAATGCATGTTAATCAGTCCTTTACAATTAGCAATCCTTTCTTGCGATGAATGCGAGCGAGGCACTCGTTTACACTTGATGATTTATTCTTGGTATGAATATATGTTAGGTTGTCCCCTAACTTAGTTATCTTTAGAGAATGGTCAATTGAACTCATTAGGGTTGAACCAGACTTAGCTTTTATTGGTAAACCATGGTTACTATACGTGAATCCTCCAAGAGTAAGGATCTTCCCCGAACTCTTTAGGGTTGATCCTCAAGAGGTGTTGTAAGTAGTCTCCTACGAGTAAGGTTAAATATCTCTCGAATGAACCCTCAAGTGAGGTTCTTTTTCAGACAGGTTTAGGTTTAAATAATGTTGATCCCCCAAGGATGAGATTCTTTCCAAGAATTCTTCGGGATTAAACTCTCAAGATGGTTCTTCCTCAGAACTTTCTAGAATTGAACCCTCAAGGAGAGTTGTAGGCGGATCTCCCAAAAGCGAGGTTCTTTACCAGAACTCTTTGGGGTTGAACCCACAAGAGAGATTCTTACTCAGGATCTTTTAGGGTTGAATCCTTCAGGTGTTATAGGTGAAACCCTTAAAAATGATATTCTCCATCATAACTATTTGGGATAAACCTTTACGAGGTTTTATAATCTTGTCTCCCAAAGTGCTCCCTTAGCTTAATGCACTTCTCCAGAGGGTTAGTTGTTGATCCTTCCAAACCGTAGCAGGAGACAGGAGCTAACTGCGTCTCTCCAGGAGATCATTTACTGATCTTTCCTATCGCGTGGGAAGTAGTCGTGCCGCTTTGGAAAGTCAATTTTCAATCTTTCTTGGTAATAGTATGAGATTGATGAGTGTTTTTAGAAGAGGTTTAGAATCATGAAATGCTCACGTAGTGTTCGACCTCCTTTTACTTGATTAAAATATGGTTCATCCCCATACAGGGATTGGCAAAGGATTTTGTTGGACTATTTCAAAGGGTTGCCTAAGTATTTTGGAGGATTTTTTACATTTTTAAATTTGTCTGCATTATGAGCTAAACGTATCCTTGCTCTAGGGCCTTGTACACTAATGGTGCGTTTACTTCATGGAATGGGAATGAGTTGGAATGGGAATAAGGAATGGGAATGAGATTTTAATGTTTACTTGGCAAAAAGAAATAGGAATAAGAATGTGCTGGAATGTCATTGATGTGTTTACTTGACAAAATATATGGGAACGAGAAATAGGTATGAGAATTGATTTATCAAAATACCCATAGTATTAAATAATATAATTTTTATTAACTATATACATGTATAAATATTATTATAAAAATGATATTAATTAAAAAAATAAAATTTTATTAAAATTTTATTTATTTTATTATTTTATTATTATTAATTATTGTTAATATTATTTTTATTAATATTATCATTATTAACATTTATATTATTATTATTATTATTAAATTTTATTAACTTTATTATTTTAGTTATTATTAATTATTGTTAATATTATTTTTAATAATAATAATAACAACAACAACAACAAGGATAATATTGTTAATAATGATAAATTAATTATCTTTATTAATTATTATTTTTATTGTTAATAATGATAATATTTATAAAATAATAATTAGAAGGATACAAAGATAAATATATTTTTCATTCTCATTCCCTCATCTTCATTCCCTACCCTCTTATGGGAATGAGATTCTCATTCTTCATTCTCAAATTATATGGGATCCACATATTTTATTCTCATTCTCAAATTATATTTTGTCAAGTATCATGAGTTACATTCTCATTCCTTTATTCTTATTCCCCAAACCCACAAGTAAACACACCGTAAAGAGAATGCTGCCTTGTGCCTCTTAAAACTCCCAAATAATCTACTCATGTTGAACCCAAGCATTTCAGATTTGGAGTAGATAGTTTGTCATGACCCAACCCAGACTTGGTAAGATATTGCCCACTTTGGGCCTTAACAAGGTCTGAACGGTTTTGCTCCTGGGGCGCTCATACCCCCTAAAACGCGTCTTGCCAATTAAGATATGCATCATCCCTTATAAACTCAGTATCTCTTCCGTACTTTGCTGATGTAGGATTCACCTAGGGTATTATATAGTGCTTATAGGTACAGTTTACTTTTGGTACATAATTGGTAAATTATACCTAAATATTATGTACTTGAGCTTCAGATCTTTAATCTTATCCTTTGGGAAGGTCCCATTTTGTAAATACTCCACAACAATGTTCATCCATGATTCGCCAGTTAACATTGAATTAACCTCTTAGGCTTGATCCTCAAAGATGCTGAGCTCAAAGACCTTATCAATAAAGATGTTCTAGAAAAGATTATCTCCTCTTATAGGCCATCTTGGCTAAGCTTTCTACTAGGGAGTCCTCATCTATTAGAAGCTGCTCTTTTTTTGCTTCTATAAAGTACTTCAATATATTGTTGGGAAAAATAATGTTCCTTCTAACTGAGCTCGAACCTAACCTTAATCCTATCATCCTCCGAAGTCATTGGTGAATTTAGTAATTGAATCAACGATGACTTAAGCCTTTACTGAGGGGCGAGATCTCTTTTTCCTTTTTTTTTTTTTTCCTTTTTTTAGCATCTACTACAGCTTGATAGAATAGTAAAGGGGATGATGTTAACTCTTAGCAATTTCTTGTGGGATCATATGAATACATTTTTGAACTCTTGGGGGTAGATTTTTCTTGAATTTGGGTGTATATACCCCGACCTGTTTTCTCTCCCAAATTTTTTTGGGACGGAGGTGGCTGGCTGGCTGTCGTGAAAGGAGAAGTCACTGAAAGAACTAAGAATAAAACCCTAGCTTGAAGAGAGCTCAATTTCATGGCGAGCTTTCATAATGAAAGATACAGAATCCTAGCTGTTGATTCGAGCTTTTACGCCACCTCTAGGTATTCATCATAGTTGTTCATAACTATGGCCAATGGGCTGTGCCGTGCCCAATTTGTTTTTAGCTGGGCCCGGCACGAGTCCACTTGTGCCATGCTCGTGCCGTGTCGTGGGCTGTGCCCAAAAAAAGCCCACCAAATTTTTTGTTTTTTTTCATAATGCTCGCATGCCTAAAAGCGCGTCTTGACGTCTTTATTTAGCGCGTCAGACGATCTAAAATAATAATAATAATAAATTCATAATCATATTAATTTTTATTAAAAGAGCAATTAATATTTTATTATCAGCTTATCACAATTTCACAACTATATATTTAATTTCAAAATAACCAATCATTCATAACACAACAATACATAAATTGAATTAAATTTAATTCTATAGATCATAAATTCATAATAATGATTAATTAAAATTAAAAATACAATCCGCAAATAACAATTACAATAAGTCATAACTCATAACTACGAGATATCATTTTTAATTTATCATAAATATATTTCATTCATAATAATTTTTTTTGTATAAATATGAAAAATATTTCATTCACAAATGAAGTATATCTCTATTAAATATTAATTAAGTTATGATTTAATATTAATATGAAAAATATTTTGTATGAATAATTTTTTATTATTAAAGTTGAAAAATTTTTTATTTATCATTTATAAATTTATGATATTTATAATTTTATTTATTAAAATTATGATATTTACTTATTCATTTAATACATTATAAACATAAAAAATTAATTAAATAAATATCATAAATACATGTCATAAGTAAAATTAAATATTATAAATAAAAATTATTCATTTAATAAATATCATAAATAAAATTATGATTTTATTTATTAAAATCATGATATTTACTTATTCATTTAGTAAATTATAAATATAAAAAATTAGAATATTTATTTAAACTAAGATTTAAATTAATTTTTAAAAGTCTATGCTAAAAAATATATTAAAAATTTAATTTTAAGATATTTTACTTTAATTTCATAACATTTTATATTTTAAGATATTTTACTAATGAAGCATACTTATTACGTGCCTTTTCGCGTGCCGTGCTTTAGCCAATCTCTAATCGTGCTGTGCTTTTAAAGTCCACGTGTCGTGCCGCGTGCCTCGCCGAAACGTGCTTGTGTCGTGCCGTGCCCATACCGTGCCCATGCCGTCATCACCTAGATTCTAAGTACATTATATATATATATATTAATAACAATTAAAACTATTAAAAAGAAAATTGCACTTAACTGACTTATTAAGTAATAATATCAAAAATTGATGTCAAATTGAAGCCTAATTTTTTAGGATTTGCGTGGAAATTAATAAGATCATGTTGTTTGATTTGTGGATTTGTAAGGACCTGTTTTAATTTAGATCTATTTTGAAATCTTGTTTATTTTGGCATGTTTCATAGAACATGAATTCTGTTTATTTTAATCTGCATGATTTTATTTTTTCATGTTTTTATGTTTATTATATACAATGAATTTGTTAATTGGTGTATGTTTGTGGGCATAATACATTTATATGTGATATTGTCATTCTTTTCCTTTTTTGTTTTAATCAATTTCGAACCCCTCAAGTAATTTAATGTCGTTTATCAGTTTAGTTTTGAGTATTTAGGGACACTACAAGAATATTGGTTTTTTACAACGAAACTTTTAGCAAAGAAAAAATATGGACAAATAAAACAACTCTGGAATTGTTTGATTATATTACCAGACTATGTTTCTTTTTTTTTTTGGTGAATTGGAGACAAAATATTAGAAAAGAGCTATCTGTTTCTAGACATTTCAATTGAAAAATGGTTTGATTAACAGTAAAGATGGCAAAAAAATCTAGGCGCAGCCTGGCCTCCAGTGAATGGGCCTACACATGAACTGAAAATTTAAAAGCCCACAATAGATAGGTCTGGATATGGGCCCATGAAAAAAACTCGGGCTTGGCCCAGATTTTATATTTTATAAATAAAATTTTTTTTTTATATACTATGGGCGTTATATTTTAAATTTTATTTGTATTATATATTTTGTGTATTTGATTATTAGTCTATTATATATTGTATAATCAATTAATCATATTTAATTTAAGTGTTCTTTTATTTTTTTTTTCCTTTATTTTAAACTCAATTAAAAATTCATTTTAAAAATTTTATCTAAGCCCAAGTCCAGCCCAAGTCCAGCCTATCTAAGTATGGACAGACTTTTGGAGGGATTTAACCAACTGTTAATAACTTGGGCCTAGGCCTGGGCATGAAAAAGTTCAGTCCAAACCCTTAAATTGTTTTTCCTAATTAACAGTGTCTTTTCAATCTTGATAAGTGATATTATAATTCACAAATTTCTCTCATTTATTTTTCTTTTTCTAGCTAAATTCTATAGAATTATTATTATATGATGGATTTGTTTCATCTTCTCAAATTTTCTATCTAGGGCCAGGTCTCTTGTTTTTTTTAAGAAAAAAATTATCTCTTTTCTTTATTCTGCTTAAGTCTTTTGAAAATGTTCTTTAGTTTCTGCATTTGAAATTTTGAAAGGTATAGATAATTAAAAGTTTTAGTGTTCTTTTAATTTAAAAGAATAGAGGAAAATGTGATAATGTTCTTCTCAAAGATTTTTCTTAAGTTTGAAAGGCTGCGAATTAGATAACTAACAAGACAATTTTTTTTTTTAAAAAAAAGAAAAAAATCTGGAACTTTTAAGAAGGAAAGATAGAAATCTAAAAAGCTAGGTTTTAAAATTTACAGTTTTATTATTTTCGAAGGCTTTGCAAGGTGGATTCTAATGTATAATTGTAGCTGAAAGCAATTTTCTTTACTGAAGAAAATTACTCTTTAATTAGAGGTGAAGAAACGTGGCTTAAAAGAACCAAGTGGAGGGTAAGTGATAAACTAAAATTTTTTAATTGTGATCAAGATGTATTTGGAAAAGGGGGAAAATTTATCTATTTGGCTGTACAGAGTGCAAGTGTTTTGCTGGCTTAGACTAGTTAGCTTTCTCTAGTAGCTTTCTTGTTCGGTGCAGTAACATGTTTAATTTAGTTGAAAACAAGCTGAGACTATGTAACCTGATAATTATTTATTGTTTTTGTTCTAACTACTGGTAGATTATCCCAAATAACTTATCTTATTTTCTATATCATTTCTAAGTGTTAACAAATACTTTAGAAGAAAGACATCACACGGTTTTCTGTTGAGGATTGACTCTGATAATTATTTAGTTCAAAAAAGAGTTGAGACTATGTAAGCTGATAATAACATATTGTTTTAGCTTTAACTAGTGACAGATTATCCCAAATAGCTTATCCTATTTTCTATATCATTTCTAGGTGTTAACCTACACTTTAAAAGAGAGAAATAACACAGTTTCTGTTGAGGATTGAGCATGATAAAATGTTGCCTTTGTTGATTCGTGGTTGGGTTAATTTCTTGTCATTTACATGGTTCATTTCTGGTTATTTGGTTTGCAAAGTTGCTTATGGTTGATTGAGTTGTTGTTATTTTCATTATACGGGTGTTGTTGGATATGATTTTTGGGTTGTATTAGGTTGACTTGTAAGATTTCTGGGTTACAAAATGTTTGTGGATTTCAGTTGTACTTGATGCCATTGATCGAATATTGCTAGATTAACTAAAGGAATGATAATTGTATCGATAACTGATAACTGTATACCCTTTCATGGATTTAACAGTGGTAACTTAAGAACCTTTGTTCCTGGACTATCCCAAGACCTGAAATTTCCTCTGACTTGCTCTGTGGTAACTATAATTATGTGAAGTTTTTAGATAATTATACCTACTCAGGAGAAATTCTAGAATAACTCAGATGTATTACAATTAATTGATGTATACATGACATGTGTAATTGAGTTTAATACAACCACCACTTACATGATGGTTTGTAAAATAAATGCATACATGTCATGACATTATTTACTTGTTATATGACTGACATGGTACATCAGATGTATTCTACAATTTCTCCCTACTCAGAACCCTTTTATATTTATATATGCTTTACCGTGTTGGTGCATGTATATGTCATACTTGGTTATTCTTAACATTTGCATGGGTCAGTAGTAATGGTGGAGAAATCAACATCTCATCAATTAGGTTTATTCCATCAGCAGGAATAATGGAAAAGAGTATTCAGAGGATTATGGGAGCAGTAGCAGTAGTCAAGAGAGGAAAAGAAATATTAAATGGGATCAGCCAGCATGGAGTAGCAGCAATCATAGTTCACCATCATATGATGCGCAGTTTTATGAGTTCATTGCATTGTTGAAAACTTAAAAGTGAAAATGTTAGAAATTTACTTTGGTGTTATTTTGGCTACGAAAGTTTGTATAACAAATTAAAAAAAAATTCTTGTAGTTGCAATTATTATTTTTTATTTCATTCATATTAAGATTTTTAGCAATAATTGTTCTATTATTGAATTATAAATATATATTGTGAAATAAAAATAATAATTATTTAAAAAAATAGGTACTAAAATTTATAATAAATTTTAATTCCCGCCAAAATATTTTTTTTTAGAATTAAAATTCAACTCCTGCCAAAATAATTTTATAATACATAACAAAACTAATAAAAAATATAACTACATGTTTTTATAACTAAAATCTAAAAATAGACATGAAACGCATTAGGACCCAAAAATAAAAAAAAGAAAAACATGCATACTCTCATTGCCATTGTCAAAAAACTGTTATTTAGAAAACATGAAACCCAATAATCTCTCTCGTTGTTTGAGTCACTTAACCATTCATTATCAACCAAATCATATTCCACTTATCATGTGATGCCAAGTTTCTTCAAATTTTATAAGGCTCAATAAATCATAATAGCACAATACAACATATCATTAATGTTATAATATTATTTATAGCCCCCCAAATTAGCTAGAATCTTTTTTAGTATGTGCTACAAACATACAAACACCACCAATATCAACTATTAAGGAAAACATGATCATTAAGGAAAACATGATCAATGCCATTTTCATTGCCCTGTCTTGATCTGTAATGTAACACCCCGGCCCGAATTCCGAGGGCAAATCTATCCACAACTCACATATGAATTTAAAATAACTCTTTACAACCAATAAAATTCGAGCCTCAAATACAAAAGTCAGCGGCAGAACTTAAAATTTTGGTCAAACCATCTATCGTCCTCAATTCAAGTCCTTTTCGCTCATAAATCAATCCTGACTTCTGGAATTGAATCACAATAAATTATAATGAGTACAAAACTCAGTAAGCAAACTAGTTTTTTTCTTATACGAAAATACATACATACATACTTATACATACATACATACTTATACATAATGCAATGGATGATATGCCATAGTATTTTTCCAAATACTTGAAAACAAATCCATCAAAATCTCCTTTTGTCGCTTTCAAACTTTCATATTTTCTTTCAATAAAATACGATTCACAATCACAAGACTTCAGCGTGACACTTGCACCACGCGCAGACTACAGACTCCTACCCCTCAAGAGGTGGCCCTTGCATAGTCTCAAGAGGTGGCCCCCACACAACTTCAAGAGGTGGCCCCCAATGCAAAATCTCATAAAACATAAATCCCATTTGCTAAAATCCACTTTCTCATTAATAGAAAACTCAATACATTTTCGTGCTTATGCCAATGAATCATCACACATACATACGCCCATGTACATAATCACGCGCAACACATAACAACACATCACATAAACAAATGGGCAGAGACATATAAATCCATAATCGTACATATCAAAAAAAGTATTTCACACAAGTCAAACATATATATTGTTTATTGTGATTCGTTTTGAAGGCTAGTTTACTTACCTCTTGGCATCCTCATATAACAAATGCGTACTGATATCATCAACTTAAAATCATCAACAAATTCTCATAAGATATAATCATATCTCAATCATAAACTCTAATGTCCTCAAATATCTCAATTTAAACAACTCCTAAGCTCAACCTCAATGTCCTCAATAATCGGCCCTCAAAACAGAACATTTCATACTCTCTGATTTTTTAATAAACCATTCCCTTCTTGGAAAAATCCCGAATTTTACAGACCATATGCTGACATATTGAAAGTTCATTGATAAAATTTTCATAGCCTAATTCCTTCAAAAACTATTGAAAATAATTAACGTTTCAGACATCATCAATACTGTCAAACAGTTTTCTGTTTTGAACAAACTTACTTTAAAAATACAAAATAATTTATTGCTTTATCATAAAATCATGAAAATTTACAGAATCATAATAGACATATATAAAAATCACTGGTCAAAATTTCACAATTTTTGAAGACGTCTAGCTATGGTAAAAAAACAAATCGTAATTCATGTTCTTCAGTGAAATCCAAAATTTCTAAGTTTTCAGACTTGAATTTGAAAAATCGTAATTAATTGAAATCTTATCCGATTAACTTGAAACAAGTTTCAAAACATTCTAGACGATGTTTAGTTTAACATACCCGAAAATCAAAATCAAAATCAATTTGTACAAATTACTATGATTTTCGAAATAACACACTGTCAGCATATTCCTGCAAGATCTTAGGTTTCTACAATTCTACTTCTATTGCAATCATGCTTCTCCACAACAAATTAATAAGAACCAAGAATTAAAACTTACCTCCAAATCCAAATCTTCTCTCCCCATCTCTCTCTCCTTTTCTCTCTTTTTTTTTTTCTTCTGTCGTTTTTTTTTTCCTATCTCTCTTATAATGGGAAAGACATCTTATTCTATTTATACTAGGGTAAAAAGGATCACTAAAATTAAAAAGACATAAATACCCTTAGGAGAATTAGGGTATTACATGTAATGATTCCAATGGAAGCAAAATTTAAGCATGGTAGCCACGTCCAAAATAACATATTGTGAAATTAATCTACATCATAATAATATAGAATCACTATGATGATTAACTCCCACAAAAGGAGTAAATGGTATGTAATCCTTATTTGTAAAATATATGGTGTCTAATATCATTTCTACGTACTGTCTTTTAAAACAATCTACTATATTTTTACTTTCAAATCTAAATTTCTTATGATACTTATTATATAATTTTCCTAAAAAGAATGTTTTAATTCTAGAAAGATTCGCCTGTCAATGTTACCTTGTATACAGTTACCACGCCACTCTCTTAGTAAACAGCCACTTTCCCTAACTTTTATATTTTAACAAAATCATCACTTATCATTTATTCTAAATTCGGAAATTCACGATCATCTTGAGGTGGTAAAATCTATTATGTTAAAAATGAAAAATATTAAGCTCGCGCTCCACTCATTAAGTTATGATTCTGCTAAATTAAAAAATGGATCTGTTGTCCTCATCGGACAAAACTGTGTCAACGGAGCTGGAAGTCTATACATTTAAAGTTCTTAACTTGGTCGACCATTCATATCTAAAAGGATTTTTATGAGAAGCTGGGGGGAAAATGGTTGCATTTGTCGTAATTCAAAGCAAGTCAGCGAGTTAAAAATAGATGATACGAGACTTAGGAAATCATTCAAAGGAGTTTCTAAATTTTTATTAAGCTTTTTCCGAGTATTTATTCCAAACACAGACGTAGGTTTTAAGGACCCACCACGTAAATATACACGAAAACCAAACACTCAAAAAAGCTGGGGCCACGTCCTCGTACAAAGAATTTACCTACGTAACAACCTCACCCAGTGGCAAATTCTGAAGCCGTTTGTTCGATGGTGATAGCAACAGCAGCCATTCACCTTTTTCTGCTAAGCTTGTACAAGGATTTATCGGCATGGTGAACGATCAACCTCGTTGTATGGGGAAGCATTAGGAAGCATTGCCTCAACTCATCATCACATGTTCCACCACCCCCACAACCGCGTTTTGACAAAAGGAAATGGGAGAAAAGAAAAATGAATCCACAGTAGTTAGTTCAGAGCAGCTCAAGTAATTGAAAGTGTCCACAAAACACACCAGTTTCTTGGTAACCAAACAGAAATCTATTAAAGAATCATCTTGAAACTCGATAAACAACCATGAGATGCATGAACTTGGGCGCATTGAAGAAGAGAAACCTTTAGCGCAACATTTCCAGACAGCTCAACAGGACTTGTGCATGTCAACTTTCTTGCATTACAACCAATCACCAATGCAATCAAATGGTTTAGTCCCATAAAGTTTTAAACATACTAAGTCACAACTAACATTAGAACCCATACATATTTTAACAAGATTGAGAAAATTCCAGGAGTTAAAAGAGACTTCTTGAACTAAACATCGCTTAGAAAAGTGCATTAGAAATGGTATTGCATATTTTTCTAGCAATAATTATTGAAAAGATGACTTCTCACAGAGGTAGCATTACATGCCAACATTCATTTAAATTCGAGTCAACAGGTATCTGGCAGCACTTCCAAGAAATGTCACATAACTGCACAGCACCAGTATCATGACAACTACGCAGATTTCATATAAATCCTGGTAAAACACCAATAACACAGCAGAGTAGAAAGATTTCCTGAATCTTGGAGCCTTTCTTAACAAAGTTATGGAGAGTGTAGAATTTAACTGTCCAGACAATTTGGGGAAAGGAACCCAAAGAAAGAAGAACACATAACCTCAAAAATTCAATTAACCATGATGGTCTAGCTCACTGACGCAAGCAGAAATTCAGAAAAGGAAAAAATCTGGGAGAAGAACCAACAGCAAGCAGAATGCATAACCTCAAGACTAAATTAACCACATTGGTCTAGTTCCCAACACAGGCAGAATAATCAAAATCCGAGGCAGAGGCACCATTAAGGATTTTGGTGAAGTGTAAAATCTCATAGTTCAGCAATAGAGATGTAAATCCCTTATCTAAAGGAGGAAAACAAATTACCATCACGAGCATGTAAATAGCTATGTACAAGAACAGCCCTACCACCAATTGCTTTCACAACTTCTCATCCCAGTAACAAGGTCCACTAGTCCACTGAACATAATTTACAATACTTTCAAGTAAATACAAAGCCATCATCCTACCCAAACAAAGGATCACCACATTTACAGAACAGACGCTGATACTGTTGGCGACGAGAATGAAATCAAACATCTCAAACTATGACAATGACACTTCACTTCTTATAACTGAAGCCCAAACCAGTCCACATCTATATTCTAGCAAGGCAGGTGAAATATGACAGCCAAATATACATTTTCCCACCCATCAACAATATCAGTTGCATATCAAACTTTGCAACAATCAATGAAGCAAGGATCTTAGCTGCTCTCACGAACAGGAAATCAAACAACCACAAGTAATAATCCACTATGGTTGGAAAAGCTGACAATGGAGAAAAGAAAGATAACCGAAAAGACCTCTAGAAGCCACCAACAAGACACAGTCCAACTCAAAACAATATATGTATGTATTCAAAGAGAATTACCGGCCAGCAACCTGCAGGTGCTATTACAACTTGTATGTATGAATATAACAACTGCAAAATGCCACCACATGCTAAACTAAATATCCAAACAAGCCTTTGTATGTGAAGAAAATATGGGATTGCAAAACCAGAAAATTTTATTTTTGGCAGCATAACAAATCAAAGTTTTGGGTTATGCTGTCACATATTTTCTTCACATACAAAGACTTCTCTAGATATTTAGTTTAGCGTGTTGGTTGTCATTTTACAGTGATTTTATTTGCATACACAAGTTGTAGTAACAACTACAACGAGGGATGAATATCAGTCATGGACAAACAAATCGTTCCATCATTGTTATCCAAAAGAAATTAAAATGCAACAATATGGTTGATAGTAATTCCCTGAGCTTTTATTGTAACATCATATATTATAAGGTACATGCATTTCATACACAATATATATGTAGGCAGAAGCAAATGTTATAAGAGGCTTCTCTTAAAAACATTAAGAAAGATCAAAATGATAAGAGATAAAACACATGTAAAGCAATATGTAAAGAAAACCTAACAAAATATAAATTACAGCAACAACCGTACACAGTCGCTCCAAACATGGAAATATATGATCTGAGTACTTGTAAGAGCTATACTAGTACTTGAAAAGCCCAAATGGCAATTATGTTCCGTCATAAGTACAAACTAGTCTAACTCAGTCATTTGGAAAACCATCATTCAGAAATAAACCACATCTTAAAGGTGCAGATCAAGACATCAAGCGAAGAAGTGGCCGTAAAAGCAAAGCTAATACAATCATATAGTCTGCATTACGAAATCACCAGAACCACAAAAAGCATCTGCGCCAACAAGCTGTCATACACCTGAATCAAACACCCATTCACAACTCAATTCATCATTCCGCATCATCAACAAAACAAAGGTCATACAAAACTACAGCTAGTAACCAAACAAACTAAGAAAAACTAATACTGCAACAGAGCTTAACATGAGATGCAAAAAACAAGAAACTACCAGCAAATAAGGATACCTTTTTTAGAGCACACCAAAATTAATCACAAGGCAGAGCAACTCATTGAGATTATAATGGGGCTACTTTCAAGTAGAAAAGCTTCTTTAGACCAGACTTTAGCACTACTGGGTTTGATACATAACAATGCGAAAGAACCAGTTACAAGTCATCAACTTTATAGGTTATTTTTACATTGTTAACAGCAATACTAATCGTATAGGCATGTTAGTTTAATCAGGTGTTGCATTATTAGAGGAAATCAATTATAAAGGACTAAAAGCCATCCCAGACTCCTGATATCCATAACATGTGAACACCACAATGGAAGTGGTGGCACAGCAGCAGAAAACTATGAGTGCCACAAACATGCAATGACGTCATTAGAACGAGAGAATGAAAACATTTAATCACAGAACAAGAGAAGCTGGATACTTCTGGAATTTCAGAACCAACCCCCACCACCACCCGCCCCCCCAAAAAAAAAATTGCTTTCAAAAACTCAAAATTTAATACATCAACCGGCACATCATATCCATTAGGTTCATTTGCTTTTTAAAAATAATTCAACTGAAGCAGCACAGCAAAATATAAGAAAAAATAATTGCCTCATACACTTACAAACTCATTTAAAACTCATACAGGAATTGCTGTACTTCTTAAAAAAAGGATATTTATAATGTTAAAAATAAAACACCTTACGATGGACATCTTTCTGCTGTAAAAGATAACTATATTCAAGGCCAGATAATAACTAACTTCTATATCTCATTTCCGGCTTATTTTTGTATTTTTACATTTTCTAAGTATTAATTTTTCAAAAGCAGAAAAACTAAGACAATAAACCATTACATAGAAAGTTTCAGATGCATGAACATTTTTCATTGATAAGAGCACTACATGACCTCATACACCCCCTTCAACCAGCACAACTAATATTTACCATCATAGTATTAATTTTTTTTTTAAAATTCTTCCATCTAATTTAATGAAGAATGCATGACAAATGGTATGCAGCCAGATAGAAGGCAGGGCAGATTACCCCATTATTATCACCCCAGTGTTTGGTAGTTAAAAGTGCAAAAACAACAGACGGTAAACGAATCGAATAAACACATGAACAAATAGATTACAAAGATAACAATCAAATACCAAATGTGGAAAAAGCAAAATCAAAGGAAAAAAAAAAAAAAAACAAAACTGGGCTAACAAGGAATTAGCATACAATAAGATGAATTAAGCAGCAAACAGACTACTACAACAATGAAGAAGCAAAACCAGAAAGACAGGTCCATACATTCCACTAAAGCCATTATAATAAAAGCACCAAAGCTACGAGCACATTAATCAATGAGAAAACACATAATGAAGGAAGACTACCTCAATAGTAAGGCGGCACGTTCGGGTACATTCCACCCGGAGGAACTCTAGGAACTGGAGACGTCCCTGCTGCCTGGTGATGCTGACTTGGATAACCGGCCGAAGTAGATGACAAGCCGTAATGCCCGGCTTCAGGATACCCTCCAGATGGCATTCCAGCCGAACTCGGTGGCAACCTGTACAAAGAAGACCCTCCACCCAATCCTCCAGCAGCACCACCTAGTGCCCCGCCTGCTCCAGCACCCCCACCAGCACCACCCAGCCCACCGTAACCTGTAGAACCAGGCCCTCCATAACCACCGTAAGGCCCACCCAACCCAGCACCATATCCACCAGCACCAACACCACCCATCGAAGATGGTACCTGACCTGGCCCCCCTAATGATGAGTTCAGATGATGTCCCAATGGCGGAGGGCCAGAAAATGGGTACCCATGTCCACCCGGCCCACCATATGATCCACCGGCAGGAGGAACCATTCCCATTCCATCGCCATGATTCATGCTAACATTGCCAGGCCCTCCCCCATCCGGCCCCATTGGCTTAGCCTTTTTATTATCAGCTAATCTACAATTCAATTGCTTACCGTCCACCGTCTTAATCGGATCCACAAGAGCCGCTTGAGCTCCCTCCGCAGTCTTATAAACAAACAAAGCGAACCCTTTAGGCTTTCCCGTTTGCTTATCAAAACCCAACGGGCCCTCTTCAATTTCCCCATAACAAGCGAAATGCGCTAGCAATTTATCAGCCGACATGTCGTTCGGCACATTCCCGACAAATATCTTCCTCAATGACACATCAACCGGGTTATTAGTGCTATTCCCCGAATTCCCAGCCACCGCAAGATTCGTGACCGTCACGCGCCCATCTATCTTCTTACTCGGCTCTTTCAAAGCCAACATCGCACCGTCGATGTGTTTAAAAGTGATAAAGCCATAACCTTTGGATTTACCGGTGGCTTTATCGAGGATGACGACGGCCTCTTCGAGCTCACCGTAGGCGGAGAATATGGAGCGGAGGCCCTCGGTGGTGGTGTCCCAGCCAAGGCCGCGGATAAATAGCTTGCGCTGGGTGGGGTCCGCGTCGGCGATAGATCGGACGGATTCAAGAACGTCGTCGTGGCGGGCGACAGCGGAGGAGAGGACGTCGAGCAGTTGATCGCTGGTTAAGCGTTCGACGATTTTGCGGGCGTCTTGCTGGGTCAGTCTGCTGGGAGAGTCAAGCTCGGACAAAACGGCGCCGTTTTCATCTATCTTGCGTTTCTTAATAGAATCCATACGAGTGAATTTTGTTAGCAAAACCCTAGCCCTAATGAGATAAATTCACTGACTGCAAAGAGACAGAAGACCGCAAGTTGGCGAGAGAGCAAAGGCGCTGTTTTCATTAATAGAGTGCGAGGCGCAAGAGAATTCATCTGAGGCCAGGTTTTCCCTTTGGACCGGCCCAGCCCAATATAAGTAACAGAATTGATCATAATGATCAACTTATTAAAGATGCGCTTTTAAAGGACCCTTGTAGGATTAGGGATTGCAGTCTGGTCACTATTAGTTTAGTTCAATTCAATTTGATTTGATTCCAATTAAATGGATTTAAGTTCGGAAAGACTTTTTTTTTTTTAAAAGAAAAAAATGGATTTCATTAATCAGACAAAGTAGCAATTAACCATGGAGGTAGAACATGTCTCCACTCACCCGGACCTAACATAGAACCCCCCACCCGAGCAACAGTATGGGCAATGGTATTCGCAGATCGACAAACAAAAGAGAACGTCACTTATCCTAGAGAATGAGCTAAAGCCTTACAATCAGCAATAATAGTACCAAAACCATTAGGATAAACAACCTTATCATGTAACGCATTAAAAACTTATAAACTATCCATTTCTAAAATAACAGGCTGAACTGAAAGCCGCTTAAGCCAACTCAGAGCTTCCTTTACACCAATGGCTTCAGCCTCATGCGCTTCAAATCTACCAGGAAGAATGTCACTGGTTGCCGCTATGAAGTTACCCCCAGCAGACCGGATGAGAGCCCCATAACTAATCATACCTCTGGAGTGAAAAAGAGTTGCGTCAACATTACACTTATACCACCCTTCACAGGGCCTATTCCAGCAAATAGAGCCATGAGCAGTTGTATTAAGAACTGGGGAAAATTAAACACTCTTGCGAGCTTGCTGCCAGAGGAACAAGCTCTGACCAGCATTATTTAGCACAGAATGGACCCTTCTATTAACATTATTCCATACTCTGTTATTCTATTCAACCACAATCTTCAGCAAATCATAGCAGCCAAACTACAATCATCAATACTACAACGACTAAACAAATCCTCCAACCAGTACCCGGAAACTCCAGCAACTCCCATTAAACCCAATCACAGAGGATATCCAGCAAGCTTTAGCAAATGAACAAGTAACCAAAATATGATAGATAGTTTCAGGTGAAGAATTGCAAATAGGGCAGAAAGTTTGTACCTTTACTCGACGCTGCAAAAGGTTGTCAGCAGTTGGAACAATATTAGCCATTGCTCGCCAAAGAAAGTTCCTAACTTTTGCAGGAACAGGAAGTTGCCATAACTTCCGCCAAGCACTGCTGCTGGAAGGAGAATGCAGGGTATCTAGCAGTCTGTAGCAGCTACGAACCGTGTACATTCCTTTGGAGTCAGGTAGCTAAAACCAAGCATCTCTATCACACAGAGACCCAAGAGGAATCTGGAGAATAAGATCGCGGTCTCTGCTGTTAAAGATATCAACCACAATATCATAATCCCAAAGACACTAATTAGGAACCATAAGGCTGTCAACTGTTGCAGCTTTGATATTTTCGAATAGCGAAGAGGTGATGAAACCATTTCCTCGTCAGCACCAAGGAGCCGCTAATAACCATTTCCGACCTCCTCCACTCAACTCGCCACCAGAATAGCCATTGGTACCAAAATCGATCGCCAAACATAACTAGGATTGCTACCCAGCAGAGCCTCAGAAAAAGATGTGTGAGGATAGTAACGAGCCTTAAACAACCGAGCCACAAGTGTACTTGAGTTGGTGAGGAGACGCTAACCTTGTTTTCCAAGCATGACGATATTAAAAAAATGCAATCTTTTAAAGCCAATACCCCCATGAGTCTTGGGTTTACACAACCTTTCCCATTTCATCTAATAATACCCCCGCTGCCATTCCTTTTACTACCCCACCAAAAGAAATTCATCATCCATTCTAATTCTTTACACAGCTCCATAGGGAGGAGGTATATATTCATTGCGTAGTTGGGTATTGCTTGTGCAACTGTCTTAAGCAAAATCTCTTTTCCAGCTCTTGATAACAGTTTTTTATTCCACCCTTGTAAACACTGCCAAACTCGATCACGAATATAGCGAAAGACAGCAGACTTATTCCTACCAATGGATGCAGGGAGACCCAAGTAAGTGCCATGATCAACAGTGGCCTGAACTCTAAGAAGACTGCAAATCGAGAGAGCAACATCATCTTGAATATTAGCATTAAATGAAACAGAAGATTTATTATAGTTAACCTTCTAACCCGAAGCAGCCGCATACAAATATAACACTGTCTTCATCACTTGAGCCTCTTGAACACTAGCTTTAAAGAACAAAAAACAATCATCAGCAAAAAACAGGTGGGTAAGGCATGGAGCACCCCTGGCAATTCTGACCCCATGTAATAACCCTACTCTCTCATAGTGGCTAATAAGCGAGCTTAACCCTTCAGCACAGATAATAAAGAGGTATGGTGATAAATGATCGCCTTGTCGAAGGCCGCGGCTAGGCACAATAGGGCCTATTGTTGACCCATCATGAGAAATGTTATAGGTTGCCGTGGGCATACATAGCATAACTAAATTGACAAAACCAGAATCGAACCCCATCTTTAGCATAATAGAGGATAAAAAGTTCCATTCAATTCTATCATACGCTTTAGCCATATCAATTTTAAACGCTACTGCCCCTTCCTTTCCTTGTCTTTTCCTCTTAAGATAATGCATAATCTCAGCTGAAATCATGAGATTATCAGTAATCACTCTACCCGGAATAAAAGCACTCTGAGACTCTGAAATAATTGAGCCCAATACCAACTTAAACCGACTAGCTAATATCTTGGCAACAACTTTATAGAGCACATTACACAAAGCAATTGGTCGGAAATCAGTTATATAATCAGGGTTGGGTTTTTTAGGAATCAAAGCAATAGAGGTCTTATTCAAATCAGCAGGGAAATTACACTGCCGAATAAAATCCAGACATGCAGTAGAAACATCATTTTCGACAATTGACCAAAATTTTTGGAAGAAAGCAGGATTCATACCGTCTGGGCTTGGTGATTTATCTGGGTGTATGCTGAAAATTGCATCACGAACATCTGCTGGACTAAAAGGCTCCAAAAGAGAATGATTCTGTTCTGCCGAAATCCTTGGCTCTACACATTGGAGAACCTCAACATAAGAACCACCTTCAGAAGAGAAAATATTGTTGAAGTACCCACCAATTACCTCGTTAATCTCATCTGGAGTAGTATACCACTGTCCCTGACTATTCCGAAGCTTCCCGATGACATTTTGTTTTTGTTGTGCTGAAGCCATAGCATGAAAATATCTTAAATTCAGGTCACCTTCTTTAAGCTAGAGAGATTTGGCCCTCTGCTTTCAAAAAATCTCATGGCTATGTAGTAACTTATTGTATCATTTTCGAGCTTCAATAAAATCAACCACACTAGCAGAATCACGCCTACCACACAACAAAGCCATTTTCTTCTTGCGCTCCAAAATCCAAGCTCAAAACTTACGAGAGAGATGGCTGCCCCATCGGACCAAATCAGCTCCGCAAACAGCAAGTTTAAGCTGAATGGAGACACCCACAGACGATGCCCAACTTTCCGACACAACATCCATACAATCAGCTTCACGGAGCCAAATATTCTCAAAACGAAACTTCTTACTCCTTGAAACTTTCACCACCGGAGTAGGATCAAGAAAGATTGGGAGATGATCAGAACAAGATGCTTCCAAGCTACTAACCTTGGCTCGCGGAAAGAGATGAATCTAGGAATTAGAAGTTAAGGCACGATCCAGCCGCTCCTCAACTCAATCCTCAGTACCCCGTGAACGTTCCCATATGAATTGATAGCCAACCATGCCCAAATCAAAGAGCCCCGAATCTGAAATAGCTTTCTGGAACCCACGCAATTTCCAGTTTGGATGAACATGCTTTCCATGCTTTTCACTAGAGAGGAAGAGATCATTAAAGTCACCAAGGCAAACCCACGGCAGAGAGGACGATGAAGCAAGTAGGGCTGGGCAAACGGTTCGGTTTTTTCCGAACCGAAAAAACTTAATTCGGTTCGGTTCGGTTCTAAGGTAAAAAACCGAATGGTTTGAAATTTAAAAAACCGATTGGTTTAGATTCGGTTCGGTTTTGAACCGAACCGAACCGCAGAACCGATCGGTTCAACCCACTTATTTATATTTTTTAAATTATTTTAATTAAAATTCAAAAATATAAAACCTAAATCTCAAATCCCCTTTTTTCATCTCCTAATTTCGTAACCCTAAAGCCCGAAATCAAGCTATCGTTTCATCGGTGTTCCATCACGGACGGTGACTCGCCTCTCTCAGCCTCTCACGGCCAATGGTGGCACAATTTCTTCTGAGCTGGTGGACGCGCCAAAGCCCTGCCTCTCACAGCCGTTTCGGTCCACGCCGCCGCCACGGTCGGCCGATCACCGCTGTCTTCCTACCATCGACCGCAGCCTTCTCATCACTCACGATCTCACACCTCACGCCTCCTCTCACTCATCGGTCCGTACGTCCCGCCATCACCAAGGCTCAATCTTCACCGCAGTTCTTTAATCACCCGCATCTTTGATTTTAATTTCTTTTTGCTCAATTGAGCATGGGGTTAAATATGGATTGCGGTTTGCTGTGTATACCGCTAAGTATGGGATTTGTGTTATTGGTTATCATCATGTATACTTGCTGTCGGAAGTTAAATTCAAGTATGACGATTTGTCAGGCGTTGTGTATAACCGCATACGCTGTTTAATTATTGAATAAGATAATTGTCGCTTAATTATTGATTTGGTTTGGTGGTTGTTAATTTAAATGACGACGGCGACGATTTGGTGTGTGCCCGTGCAGACATCGATTTCAACAAACTTGACTGACCGCTAGTTACCCTTAGCCGTTAAAATCTGAGACCGCACAACCAAAGACGCCTATCCGCTTTGCTAAACGGTTATGGATTAGCGAATGATAACATAATCGGAAATTATCTGCTAGTCGATTACCGCTAACGGTTCACGCAGAAATTTCGTAAGCTTTGCAAAACTCAATTCAACTATCCTTTAACACTAAACGGTTAAGCGCTTAACAGACGCCTGAAAGTAACGGTTCGTTATTAGTTAATCTGCTCACCTGCTATTTCCAAAGAACCTTAAAACAATAAGCTTAACCATTTTTTAAACGGTAAGAGGTTAACATAAAATCCTTTCGATTATATCGGTTCACCGTTAAAATTAAGCTTGAAATTCCAAAGGACGCAAAATGATAAACGGTTAAGGATTAAGGAGTAACCTTCAGAAAATTAGGTTTTAGCATAAACGTTAGTCAGTTAAAGATAACGGTTAGTTTAAATCCAAAGTGGTTATTTTTAGTGTTTAAAAACAATCATGTTAAGACAATAACTGTCTCTGTTAGACGGTTAACTGCTAATATTAACTGCTCACCGATTATTTCTGCACTGCACATTTTTGCACGAGATTTTCCAGTTTCTTAAAAAATTTGTAAATACTCATAGAAAAATTTTTGCTTTTAAAAAATTATTTGATATTATGAAAACTCCAACATATTTATCAAAATGTTTGTTATCATCAAATTCAAAATCAATAAAAGAAACATTTACATGTTAACAATTTAAATTTAGGTGTGTGTGTTTGAAACTTTGACTATTTTGTATTAGGACTTTTGTTTTTTTATTTTTTTATTTTTTAGTTTTTACTTAAAGGCTTTGTATTTTAAGTTGTTGTGTATTATAGACTTTATGTTTATTTTTTCTTTTCATATGAACATATAATTTGTTAAATGCAAAAATTGTAAAATGTAGTAAGATTAGATGAAAATTGTAAAATGCAAGTAAGATTTGGTTAGAATTGTAAAATCCAGAATACGTAGGAACCGAATCAACTAAATTGAATCAACCGAACCGAAATATTTCGGTTCGGTTCTACAATTCGGTTCATGTTCGGTTTGAGTTTTTTGGAACCGAACTGGAAAATGCCCACCCCTAGAAGCAAGTAAACGCAAAAAATTCCAAGATTCACAACGACGTGATGATTCTGGAAAACCAGAAAAACCCGTGATTCGCCATTTTGCCCCCTCTGAATTCTCAACAGCCACGTCAATAAAATTCTTCCCAAACTTAAGTAAACGAACCGTGAAAGTAGGCTTCCATAATAAAGCTAGCCTGCCACTCCGGCCAGCCTTTCCTACTACAAACAAATCGACATAACCCAATTTTATTTTAAGCTTCTCTAACTTATCTCGATGACATAAGGTTTCCATCAGAAAAATAAACGCAGGATTTTTATGCTTGGCCAGATCTATAAGTACCTGAACTGTTCGTGGGTGGCCTAATCCACGACAATTCCAGCTTAAGCAACTCATTGGGCTCGGTGGGCCTGGTGTACAGGACCCACCGCTTGTTTATTTTTTGGCAAATCTGAATTGTCCAGCAAATAAAGACTACCCTCATTTTGATGACCCATTATTTGATGTGGCCCATTATGCGACCGCTTTCACTTCGCATCAGAGACAATCATCTGAGAGTCATAATTTATTTCATTTTCCTTAACTATAGTCGTGCCACTATCAAACTCCCCCGAATCATGCCCATTACGACCCAGTTGACTCCAAGCTATAATTTGATTGGGTGGATCCGCAATAATAGGTATATTCCCAACGAACGGCTCTTTCCCACGAGATTTGCTCCTATCTATCACAGATTTGGTGCCCTCATTTCCATCCACTACCATAGCAGCCCCTGATTTTGAGCAGTTACCAAGATTGTCTTCCTCCATCTCTGGTGGCACTATTCTCAGCCAACGCTCGCCGGAGTTCATCACACCTCGCCTAATTGGCGCTTTCATCCATATACCATAGGGTCTAACAACATTACCATCTTCGCTATCATATAAAGAAGGACAATTGCGCTCAGAGTGTCCTAAGAGACCGCAAATGAAACAAAACACATTAAGGCGTTCATATTTGAAATCCACCCAGAACCAATCCCCTCCTGTTCATTTTAACAGCATTCACCGCTTGAGCGGCTTCCTTACATCAATGGACACCCACAACCACATATAATTTCGCCAAACACCTTTGAGATTATTCTCATCCGACTCTATAAACAAACCAATATAGTTGCCTATACTATGTAAAATCCGTTCAGACTGGAAACCAATTGGCAGGTTATAAACTTGAATCCAGAAAGTAGTACGAAACAGAGGAACATTTTGGGGTTGCTCATCGGCACCTGATCTGTGGACAAGGAGGATGTGCTGATCAAATGTCGATGGACCCGAATCAAGAACCCTCCTTACATCAATTTCATGAAAGAACTGAAACAAGAATAGAGTAGGAGATAAATCTTTAATACAAACACCCTTTCCACTGCAAATTTACCGTAGTAATGTCTTCATTCACGTGAAATTGATCACCTTGTCGTCATTTAGGAACCAGTCCATGGGGAAATGATGTTAATTAATTTAAATCGCCCCTTTATTTTCCTTCTCCTCTATAGAAACCTCCAGACCACCCTCCTCCTCTTCATCAAGATGCAGACGTGCACAATCAGCATATAAATCAACTGCTCCATGACTCCTTGAACCAGCCATAAAGAAACGAAAATAACAAGGATACTGATTGAGAGAACAATAACAAAACCCAAACAAACGACTATCGAACTTGCCAGTGAGACAAGACAAACCAAACTTGTCAAAAGACAAGACTAATCAATCAGCATTTTTTTTTTCATTTTATTGGAAAGTGATAGCTAAATATATTTTTTTTGGAAAGTAAGTTCGGAAAGACTTAAATCTTAATTTAGTTAATAAATGAGTTGAATTCAATTTGATTCGTTAAATATACGAATCAAATACAGGTTTAAGCTCATTAATTTCTTTTATTGAATGATGCAATAAAAGAAGTAAAATTATGCCCCAAATAAAAAGGGCTTTAGAAGAAGTTAGTAAAAAACTAAGGATAAACACTTTAGGGTTAATTTGATAATGTTGTAGTTTTTAAAAGTTAGCTGTACAGAGAATTAATTAAATATTTAACAAAATTTGTTTGCAAAAGTTTTATAAATTTTAAAAACAATCATATATATTTAGTAAATCTTATTATTAAACTACCGTAAGAATATAAATGAATAAAATGGACATCATGTTAAATAAAATTTATTTACATATTTATTGACATGTATATGTAATATTTTTTTATGTGTGTATATAATAATTGATAGTTAAAAATAATTTTTTATTTTATGAATTTTATTTTTATTTTTTATCTCAATATAATTGGTAATAATAATAATCTCTTTAAGCTAAAAATTCTATTTCTTAATTGAATACGAATAAGTTTGGATTCTTATCATATATATGAGGATATATATGAAATGTTATTAAATATAAAACTGTTTTTTAAAAATAGATTTTTAAAAGGTACCCCTCTCATTCTTTTCAAAATCATAGGCATGTTCGGTATTGTTTCTCAATTTGTATTTTCAGAGAACAAAAATGAAAATACAAATGGTGTTTTACAGTTGCTGTATTTCGAATTTAAGTATGCGTCTGGTATCATGTTCGATATTGTTTCTGAATTTTTATTTTCTGAGAATAAAAATAAAAATAAAAATGGCATTTTACAGTTGCTGCATTTCGAATTTAAGTATACATCTGACATCATTTTCTGTATCATATATTTTTAAAATAAAAACAATACCATGTGTTTAGTAGACACAGTTTAAAATGATAAAAACGAAGAATGTGTATTCGATAGTATCTTTTTCAATAATAGTTTTTACTAAGTATTTACATCATACTTACAGTTAGAAAATAATTGTGTAGCTAATACATAAACAAATATTCCATAATAATTTAAGCAAAATTATTATAAAAAATTACATGATAATAAAGTTTTAGAATTAGCATTAAAAAAAAAGTCTTGTATTGTCATTGTTTTTACACTGTAGATTACAACACATAATTTGAACAAAATAATTATAAAAAACACATGGTAGACATTATGCATTACGTGTGTAATCATACTACATAGAAGTTGTAATTCTATCTCTTATAGCATTCATCTCTGCGACACTTGCTAGAAATAAATTAATATTAGTGAGTGGCCTACTAGTATCTCCTTATTCATTGGTAACTAAATCTTGCACATCAGAGTCCCCAAACAACCTATCACTTGCATTTTCTCATCGAATAAAATTATGTAAAACACAACATGCAATTTGAATTAGACATTAAAACGCAATATGCAATTGGAATTAGACGTTAGTTAAGTAAACTATAATTATACATATCCCTTAAGATTGAAAATTGCGCATTTTAAAACACCAAAGCATCGCTCAAACATCAGAGTCCCCAAACAACCTATCACTTGCATTTTCTCATCGAATAAAATTATGTAAAACACAACATGCAATTTGAATTAGACATTAAAACGCAATATGCAATTGGAATTAGACGTTAGTTAAGTAAACTATAATTATACATATCCCTTAAGATTGAAAATTGCGCATTTTAAAACACCAAAGCATCGCTCAATTACATTGTGCAATGATGAATGTCTATGATTAAACAATTCTTAGGGACCTCTAGATGCTTGACTTAGTCCTCTCTAATCACGTAAATGATATCTCTCACTTTTATATGGTGTTAAAATTCCGTTTATATTTATATATCTAGAGTCTACAACGTAATGATATCCTAAAATATGAAAACAATAAAACATAACTTAATTAAAAAATGAAGGCTAAAGATATTAACTTACCTTCTTCTAGACGTAGAAACCCAGATTTTGTCTATTTAAGGCATCTATAAATACTCTTGAGTCATTGGTAGTACATTCCTAGCTCGCATATATAAATGTAAACATCATATCTAAAGAACACACACACATGATAGTTTGAGACACCTGAGCCTTTCTATCTCGATATGATATCTGCTTATATATTGGTGACTACGCAGTAATGTGGGTTCCATCAATTGCACCAATCCACTTTTGTGAAAATATGTAAAAATTATTAATTTATTAACCAAATGTTAATGTCACATAAATATTGAAGTAACGTATATTAAATTTCTTACCTTAAAATATAGAAAAAAAATTTAGATTGTTTCTAATCTCTGGTAGCGTCTCCCCTTGAGATTTTGCTTTTATAATGTGAATTACCAACTGACAAAGTACTTTTAACACGCGCTTTGTAAACACAGTATCCACTGAACATTGAAAACGTTTAGATACGACTTGCACAACAACACCATAGGACAAAGTATATAAGCACATTGCCCCAGCCTCTTTAATACAAATATGTCTATCATGCTGTAACAATTGTAAATGTTCAAGTGTATAACATAATTGAACAAAAACTTCTTTATCCATCTGAAACATGTTATACATCCTGTTCGGATGACCATTTAACAACCCTTGAAAAATTCTATACCGAACAATTGTCTTGCATAGCATTGTCTTTTAATAGCACGTTGTTGTTTCTCATATATTTTTATAGCAATCGCTACCTCTAAAACCTCTTCTTCAATATCAGTTAAATTTTCAATATCATCATCTTCATTGTTGTTGTTGTTCATTCTTTTGTTATGATTAAAAGAATCACAAATTATATATCAAGTATATGATAATTGATTAAAAAAGTGAATATAGAAATACAAATGTATTCACCATCTAAAAATATTGTACTAAATAATAAATAGATACAAATATTAGAAAGTTCAACTCACAAAAATAAAATAAAATTTAACAAATACATTTCAGCTCATAAAAATAAAATAAAGTTCAACAAATAAAAGTACTACAAAGTCCAAACCATAAAATGACAAGCACAGTTCATAATCAACAACATCCAAGTTAAACACATTACTTCTTAAAGAACAGATTACAAACTAGTTAACCAATATTTTTCTTTATGTTCGAGTATGCTCAGAAAAACTTTCCTTCACTCGATGCTGGACACTAGCTTATCCATTAATCTGTTGTATGTATCTCCATCAACATCTCTCAATTTCTCCACAACTTCAATACACTTTTCAATATACCACTTTTCAACACATTGAGAAGTTGACTCCGTGCTTTTACATTAACTATCTCCAATCTAGCATTCATTACTGAACTAGCCATTTTAAAGTAGTTGTCAAACTCACTCCTATCTTTTTTACCACGTTCAGTCGAAGTTGAAATTGGCCGGCGAGGCCTTTTTCATTTTTTTCTCATTTGTCCAATAAACATTATTTGATGTAATATTTTATTTATTGTCACTATTAATTATCATAATAAAAGTAATGACTCTTCATAATATAAAAAATTTATAATTACTATCAAAGAATAGTAATAAAATAATCTTTCATGATTCATAAACTAAAGTTAATTAGGAATATGTGTTAGATTTAACTTTTATGAAATTAACAAAGTGATATTTGAAAATAAAATGAAAACAAGCTTGTGAAAGTTAAATTTTATAAGGCTCAAATAATTTCCCACAATGTCAATAAAAATATAAAAATATAAAATATTTTCTTTCACATTTTTTCCCACGTAAATATTATTGGAGGTAATATTTTATTTATTGTCACTATTAACTATCATAACAAAAATAATGACTCTGAATAACATAAAATTTTATAACTACAATCAAAGGATATCAATATAATAAACTTTCATGACTCATAAACTAAAGCTCATTAGGAATATATATTAGATTTAATTTTTATGAAATTGACAAAGTGATATTTGAAAACAAAATGAAAATATATAGTCTTGTAAAACTTAAAATCCTACCATGTAAGAATATTAATTGTAAGATAAACATAAAGTTCAGAGAATAAATATGTTAAATGGGTGTTAAAAATAACATATATTTCATGATCAATTTTACAATAGCCCTTAATATTATATAAAATAATGAGTATTTTAATTTACGATATTAAATTTTATTAAAACATATGTGATCAAGTATTTTTTATGTTACAAGCAATCTCACTAATGAGTTTATTGATGTAATTATGACATTTACTTAAGTATACGACTTAGTTGTGTTATTTATTATTGTTGTGCAAATTTTATTGAACTCGCAAGTGCACAAATCTATTGTAGAATATATTGATGGTGACGAGTATCGACCCACGAGGAGGTGGATTTTAATTGTGTGCAGAACTAAAGTGGGTGGTTAGATTTGTTGTGAAAGTAATTTAGATTATCCTAAAATTTAAATTGGAATGGCAAAAATAAATTAAACTGGAAACTATTGAAATAAAACGGTTGGGTATCTGAATCTACATCAATATGCTCCATAGGCTAAATATTCCTTATTAGTGCCAATTAAATCATAAGGGGGTTTTCACTACTCATGAACCACGTTCAAATAAATATAGTGCTAAGAGCTTATCGTGCCAAATAGTAATAACCTTGTATTAGGGAGCCGGTTAAACCAGTGCGGTACTTAGACAAGATTATTATTATTTGTCAACGAAAAGTCAAGCATCCATAATATTAGAGGAGAAGAGAAAGTAAATTTACTAAATCAAGTCCATGGAACATGTTGAGACTTCACCTTCAACCTAAGCTTGAAAGAAAATTAGCTACTCATAATTGAGTTAGGAGTAAAATGAAAATTTATTAAAATACATAGAAAATACAAAATGGAGAAGGAATTATAGAAAATTAAGTTCAAAAATGAAATCAGGGGTATCAAATTAGGAGGGAAGAGCCTCATTTTTATAGATATACTGAGTAAATCATGACCATCAGATAAAAAATAATTCGGACGCTCAAGATTGTGCCACATCATCAGTCAACAATACGTGGTTTGACCACGCAATTTGAATAGTGTCGCGGTTTGAACAGTGGCGGTTTGAATAGTGATGAGGTTTGGATATAAATAATTCCGCGTATATTCATCTGCCGTATGTACGATTTTTAGTCCACTAAAATGCCACCACGTCAACGATAAACAATACATAAGAATTTTAGCCCAATAGGATGGTGACACATTATCGGTCATTGCCACGTCATCGGTGAACGTCACATAAGCAGTCAATAACACACATTCGTCCAATCGAATACTGCCACATCACAGGTCGGTGTCGCATCATTGGTTAATGTCACGTCATCAGTTAATGCCACGTCATCGGTCAACACCATGTCATTGGACCGCATATGTGAACAATGTCATGAACATTACCATGAACAGTACCGTATGTATGAATAATACCGTATATGTGAACAGTGCCATTTTTCATTATATTCTCCTCTTAAAGTTTTTTATTGACCTGAGTTAAAAAATGATGTCCGTTTTGCTGTCGAATCTCTCGTTCATTATAAAAGGATCATGATGCCCTTAAAATACATAAAATACTTAATTATAATACAACACATATAATTGAATAACAAAAAACTTAAATACATAAAAGTAGAGATGTTAGTGAGATTTAAAATATAAAATGACGATTTTCTTCTTTATAAATATACACTTTTTAACACTCAACAATTACATCATATATAAATTTTGCAATTGCAACTTATTTATTTGATTTGTGTTAAATAACGTACCATTATATTTTATACTTAATGGAATAGATTTTGTAAGATTTATTTAAAAAATATTATCACATTTCAAATTTAAAGGATGATTGAAAAATAATTTTAAATAAAATATGCTATTTAAGTGAAATTGTTTCAAACTCTAAGAGTGATCATAGTTATTTTACAAAATTCTCCACCCCTTACACGGTTAACAAACTGTTTACCATTATTTTTAAATTATTTATTTTTTCTTTACTACAAATATTGTGTACCATTGATCAAATCCAATGGTAGACAATTAAAATATTATTGATGCTGTAAAAAAATTACAGCATCATAGAGGAACCCTAATTAATAACTAAAATAAGTATTTATATTACTAATTTAACTTTTTTTTTAATCTCAACATAACTGATAATAATAGTAATCTCTTTAAAGTTAATGATTTTGTTTCTTTATTAGTAAAGATAATTTTAGATTTTTATAATATATATAAGAATATACGTGGGGATGACAATTTTTCCGGTACCATTTAGAACGGAAATTGAGACATTTTATCTCATAAAATATATATATATATAGGGACGAGAGTGAGACTTTTTTTTTTAATCTCATTTGCATATACGAGATGAGAATGGGTTTAGCAAATCTCATCTCATCCCGTCGCATTGCTAACTAAGGATGAAAATATTTTTAATTGGGATGGGATCTCGCAGGATTTCATTTCTTTTGGAAAAAAATTGAGACATATTTTTATCCAAAAAAAATATAAGGACGGGAGTGAAATATTTTTTATCTCACTTTTATATATGGGACGAGACTAAGATTGGTAAATCTCATCTCATCTCGTCTCATTGCCAACCCTAAATATATGTAAAATTGTATTAAGTATAAAATTAATTTTTAAAATTAAATTTTATAAATCTACTCCTTATTTACTTTTTAAAATTTGCCAAAATACTCTAATCGGAAGTAATTTCTAAAAATAAAATTTACTGCATATTAAAATTAATTTTTAACTTTTTAGATTCCTAGAATCTTTTAGTTGAATTCGTCAAACATCTTTTCCTAAGTTGATAGATATCTTTTCGCCTCATCCTTAGTTTACATTCGAATCGTTTCGTGAGTCCCAAGATTCCCAAAACACATTGGGCCGGACCTCAGGACTCGACATGTGATAATGGGCTTTATTCACTTTGCATAGCATTTTCTTATCTAAACAAAATGAAAAAGAAAAAAAAAAAAGATTCCTCAATTTCTAGCCATTAGCAAAAATAACTTTTTAACACTGTTTTTCTTCCTCATTAATTTACTTGCATAGTGTTTACATGAATAAGCGCTGAAAAAGTGGGCTATAAAAACCTCGTCTGCCTGGTTTGGTGTGTCTGGTCAGCACTTTATCTTTCTCTGTCAAATGCCAGTTCTTCATTACTCGTAAGTTTTTCCATTCTCTCTTCCACCGCATGAGCTACATAATCAAATTCTTGTCTTTCTTGTTTTCTTTGAAGTCTTAATTCTCTCCCTCTTTTGTACTTTTAACTTACTGCATACGAGTAGCTTACTTTTGTTATACTGTCCCATTAAAGCAAATAATAAAATGAATAAAAATCAATTTTGAGTGAACCGAATAGTTTAACAAGGTGTATTTATTTTCCTGGGTTTAGCTTGAAGTTGGGTTTTTCTTTCTCTCTTTTGTTTTAATACTCTTTTTGTTGTTTAAAGTTCATGCTTCCATATGATGCGTTGAATAAGAAATTGATATAATCTCATGGTTTTGTGGTTAGCTCTGAACTTGGGTTGTAGACTGTAGAGTTCTTTAAGTTGCTACTAAAATGTTACATATTTTCATTGAAGCTTGATCAAAACTCTCCCTGTTACCACGTGCATTTGGTTGAGTTCATATTAACAAATTATAAGCTTGGGCCCATCTTTTAATGCATCAGCAATCTTCTAGTTAGATTCTGTATTCTTCTTAAAAAATGGGCTGATTGTGTAGCTATTGTTGGTTACCTTTGTATTTGTTGCTGAGTATTGGTTTGTTTGATTATCCATCAAGTCTTCATATGGGGAAAAAAAAAATGCTGAGTTATTTTCACTGTTTTTATTAATTGGACAGATTCATATGAAAGAAAATTTCCAACTTGTTCATTCATATAAATTATCTAGTGATTTTGTAGTACTGACGTCCCGAAAAGGTTCTAAAACACAGAAAACAGATGATGCTATTCTACCTCGCATTCATGTGAATTACTGATATGCGCAGCTGCATAAATAAACCCAAATGTGCATTGATGTGTACACACTGAATTATGGGTGACAATTGTGATCACATGACTAAATGATCCCAACTAATTTCACTCGGGATAGTTACACTGTGTTTATAACCAATGTTTCTCTTCTAACAATTCGCTAGGAGATTGTCTGTTCCACATCCATCTTCCAGTAATGTTCCAAGCACCCTTTTATGGCCTTGTACTATGAAGGAGTATAAATATTGTCTACAAAATACATTTCATGCAAGTTTTTACGATCCTACGTTGAAGAAAGCCTCTCCTTCAAGCATGTATCTTAATTCCTCAAGACGTCAGCATATTGGAGCCTTGCATATGAGGGTTGATATAGGAAACATATCACATTTTCATGCGTCAAAGCTTTGTATAGGCTCATCTGAGATGGCAACTTGCAATGAGGAGGCTCGAATAGATGATTTTAGCGAATATATTGATGGGTTTTGGGACATGGATCAAACTGAAAAGGAAAGAAGAAGAAAAATAGGTTTGGCCAACAAAGGAAGGGTGCCATGGAACAAAGGTAGAAAACATAGTACAGGTGAGTTCTAACGTAAATGTATCAGTCTACCTGCCTTGATTCAGTTGATTGATTGTAAACTTGAGTATTTATAATTTTGCAGAGACTCGTGCACGAATCAAGCAGAGAACAAGAGAAGCTTTGAGAAACCCCAAGGTGAAGTCATGTAAGATTCAGCAGTTTTGCAAATTCTCATACTTTTTTAGTGGAAGAATGGTCGAAAGAGTAATTAAAAGAGTTCATACTTGTGGCAGAATCATGGTTATTTTTGCATCGTCCTCATTGTTGTAATTGGCATCCATGTCTAGAAATTCCGGTAGAAATTTTACTGTGTAAAATGGCTGATAAACAATAGCAAACCTTTTTTCGTGGCCATTTCAATTTTGTGTATTGTTTGTCGTTGTCTTTATTCAATTGCGGATACTGAACTTTTGACTTGTGGGGCAATAAAAAACTAATCATCAATAACAATCTATTAACATGTAAAAGAAAATTTTGTTCTAAGAAGATTTCAAATAATCAGTTTCATTTTGCCAATCATAATTACCATTTTATTCAAGTACATCCTGACCCTGGAGATCACATAACCTACCAGAAATTAGAACTTAAAACTTCATAGAAAAGTTCTAAACTTTAGCTTTTTTTGAGTTGTATATTTTAAGTTTGTGGTATGGTCGATTGATCCCCATTACTAATTCTCAAATGAAGCAATTAGAAAGTCAAGCTTAAGATCACTATATCACTGATAGACCTAGTTCCCCAGCTTAATATTTAAGTGCATAGTGGATCCTCCCTTGTTATATCTCTTCTCAACAGAGATTTCACTCTCTTTTATCTTTACTTTTCTCTCTGAAATTCTTGTTTTCACCTTTTTCGCCTTAACAAATTTCAGGTGCGGAAGAAGATGGGTAAACATCCCATTGCTCACAGGTATTGTCTGCTGTAAAACTTTTAAATTTTTACGTACAAATGTTAAATATTTACAGTTTCAGAAATAAGGAATTGAATATCATGCAGGCTGTCTTTATTTACGATCGAACCTTGAGTTGAGATGGTCTTTGCTTATGATTGGCATGGAATGCATAAAGTGATAATTCAATGTAGCTTACAACCAAACGTTACACACCATTTAAGGATTTTGGATATAATTTTGTGTGCATATAAATTTTAAAACTTGTAAAATGTGGAATTATAGGAAGAAAAAATTGATATAAGGTTGGGTGCCTCTTTCAGTGATTTTATGAATAAAAAGTTGGTAATACAACTTAAGCATTTGTGCAAGCGATTATAATATGATTAAAACATTTCAGTGGCTGCCAAATTATATCCCCGAGAAGTTTGGTCAAGGTGGTGAATTGAGAACTTGAAATTTTAAATTCTGGGGGACACTTTTGCTGATTTTCATGGAACTTTAAACATTATCCCAGTTATGGGATGCTTGTCTAAGCATTGCATGAAAATCCGATGTTAGTCCCATGATCATTAAGAATTGTCTCATGGTCATGAACATTCGATGGTCTAATAATAAAAAAACTCTGTATAGTTGGTTCAGATATTTATCATGTTATTTACCAATTTATGAATAATAAACATGGGTCTTTTTAGAAGTTTTCTTTTCTCCTTTCCAGACCTTTAATGCAAATCATTGACTCGCTACAAAACAACCATGTAACACTATTTATGACCTTCAAATATTGGGAATTCAAAATCGATTCTCTTGCAGTGATGAGAGCAAGGCAAGAATAAGTTCCGCACTTAAACATGTTTGGGGTAAGCGTCTGAGATGGAAACAGTTGGGGGAGAAGTTCTTACTGACATGGTCAGAAAGCATAGCAAAAACTGCTAAGGATGGAGGGAATGACCGACAAGAGCTTGATTGGGATAGCTATGATAAGATAAAGCAGGAGATGGCTTTGCAAAGGCTGCAATGGGCTGTGGACAGGGCAAAGGCAAAGGAGATGGCAAAAAAGCAAGCAGCTCTTGCTAGAGCAGAGAAAGCAGCTCTAAAAAAGGCAGAAAAGATAGCAAAGCTTGCTGAAAAGAAGAAAGAGCGGGAGGAGAAAGCCAAGGCAACAAGAGAAATGAAGAGAAAGGCTGGCAGAAAATCTGAGAAAAAAGGAGTTTCCTCAGGATTGAAACTTATGAAGAGATTAATCAAGGTAAAAACTCATGGGATTGCATGAACCTAAACCATTTACCTTTCAGGAATAACCTAGATTAACTAACACCACGGTGCACATATGCCATATCAAAGGTGAATAAGTAGGTGGATGATGGCACAATTTTGGGAATGGAAAATTTTTCCTTTTGTGGAAAAATCATGGAAATTATAAAAAACTTATGAAAGACACCAAATGAGAGTACTGTGCAAAGGACAAAATGAAAAATGCAGTGGCAGACTCTTGTTGTTGGTTACATTTGTAAGTAGGAATGTTGTATGCTAGGTGTTGTCGTGTTGACTGGGCACATAATCCATAAAATCATTTAGTTAATTTCTTGATTATGTCTCCAAACAAGCTGTCTGAAAAATGTTTCTGAATTTATTGTTGCACACGGCCACACACTATCATCACACTGGTATATTTAGATGCACATTTGCCTCGTGGAATTATAGCTACCTTGATAGGCCTTCATATATATGTATATGTGTGTGTGTGTGTGTGTGTGTGTGTGTGTGTGTGTGTGTGTGTGTGTGTGTGAATATTGGAGGAATATTACCATTCTCTTAGCGATTCAAAAATCTTAGGAGATGTGTCTTGTACATTATGTGCACAACATAATCTTGTAATGTTCTAATTTATATCTGGTCTTCAAGTTGTAAGAATGCTAATGCTAAACCCTGTCTTCGTGTTAGATTCACAAAAAGAAATCAGTAGCTGGTCCAGTCATTATTCCTGAGAACACAGGAGATTTACATATCCGAGCCTGGAAGAAGCTGGACATAGACCTTGTAAAGAAAGAAAAAATGCAGAGCGAAATTTCACTTGCAGATCAGATCCGAGCTGCTAAAGAAAAAAGAATGGAGTCTGTGACTAGGGAAGTTCTGCAGCCTCGTCCTCTGGTCATCCACCAGGTGTGAGATCCATGGTTGCGGTAAAAGTAAAAAGGTGCATTGAGGACCATGCAATTGACCCCTTTTTTAAAATAGTTTTGTTGTATTTCTGCTTGCAACTGTTTCTTCTATGGCTACACGCCTACACGTCTTTTCTCGTGGTGGAAACATAAGCCAGTTAGTTTTCTAGCTCCTGAGTTATCATCTATTCTCCACTGTCATCTAGACTGGTTATTAGCAGTTTTGGTTTCCATTATGCTTTTTATTAGATAGAAAAGTTAAAAGAAAAAACTTCCAATTCTTTTACTTGATTACATTATTTTGTTAAAGCCGGAAGATCACATTACAGCCTTGTTTTATGATTCTTTTCTTCATCTGCATTACTTGTGGTCTGATACATCTTTGTCATTTGGGCAGTGTAGGTTGATTGGAACTGGAACAGAAAAGAGCAGCAGGCAGAGATTTGTAATGCAAGATCACTTCTTAACAACATGATTCAACTTTGGTTGCTAGCCACCAATGATACTAGAGAGGTCAGGATTTTGTACATACAGAGGCAGGCACATTCTTAACTCCATTGAAGTTCATAGGTTATATGTATTTGCATGGATATCAATTCATAACATGCCAGAAAATTTTGTGTTGACTCTTGCAATTTTAATCAGATAATATTATTCAGACTATTGTAGCAACGGTAGATTATTGTTCGAATGTCAAATGAAATTAGTTACCAACCACCCATTGTAGTCTTAAAATTCTCCATTATGTCTTTGTTGAGTAAGCTTAAAAATTTCCTAAACAGATTTGCCACTTTCAGTGTGCTTTTCTTGTTGATTTCACATCGAATATAAGAGATCAACATCCATCTTGCTGTTAATGAGATTGTCCATGAAGCAGATACACAAAATCTCTAATAAGGGCAGGCACTTGTGCATTTTCATGAATAGGAGAGTCAAATGTATCACGTCATCCGTGTATTCATCTAATAAAATTAGGTCATCCAAACTTCATCTTCAAAACTAAAACTTCATCTTCAAAACTATCACTCAATATATAGATGTATGCATGGAAGAATATCATTACTTAGATATGTTTATTGCAATAAGACTCCAGACACCGTTACAGGACTCTTTCAAGTAGAATTTGGTTTGTGGATACCAGGACACCTGTAGCAAAACCATTATTTAAGACTACCATAAATATGCTTATGGAGATGGCAACACCAAGGCTTCATTCGCCACAACCTTTTGTTTCTCATTCTGGTTTCGTCCATCTTCGTTAATGCTGCAAATAACCAAAAAGAACAAATCAAAGTTAAGCTTCAGTTATCAAGTTCTAAGGGAAACAAATATGTTAGTTATATAGCTGAATAGTTTTTCAGGTAAAACTGTAAAAGATATGCAATGAAAGGACCCATTTTGCACAGTTCATGGTCCTGGAGATGGGAATATTCATTTCAACTCCACACTTCGTAGGAAGAGATCTTCCTTGATATTTGAATATCTGGCAGCAGCTGCCTTGACACAATCGCAAGCAGCCTGTATATCAGCTGTGGTTGGTGTGATTGTCCTGAGATTCTTGACGCCACCACTGTACAAAGCACAAGGGCTGCCTCCAGCCGTAAAGTAAGAGATGCAAGAAGCCAAAGATGCCTCGACTTATCCGCAAGTGACAGCCTCTCCTGGCTTTAGCATGACCTGAACCATGGCAACGACGAATATCAATATGACGACACTTTTCATCTTTGCTAATGTATGCTTGTAGACTCAAAAAGACTTTGAGGTTACACTTCAGTGAGCTTCTGCCTCGGCGAACTGTATTGGAGGCTATGAATGGCATGGGGAGCACTTGTGTATGTGATGCAAGTGAACGTGTACGAAAAAGCTGTCGAAAAGTTTCGTTGTTCGTTCCGTCGTCGACCCTATCTATGTTTCTAGTCTTCCTTTGATGTCTCCAACTCGGCCAATCATAATATAATAGAATAGATAGGCGAAGGGAGAGATCTCGGGTTAAATGTTAATCACCCAACAGTGCGGCCATAATAGAGTGCTTCGTGTTTACAGTACTTCCAAGTTGCAATATAGTATTTTGAATATTAGGTTGAATTGCTTAAAACCTTACCTTAAATATATATATATATATTTTTTTTTTATTAAAGAAGGGCTCACGAAGAGTTAATGCAACATTAACCGGGAGTGTGCAGTCCCGTAAGCGTCATTAAATGGTAAACCAAAAATACCAGGAGGAGGGAAAAGAAGGATATGCAATCCTATTGGGGTAGATAAGCTATATTAGGCAAGGAAGTCTACAGTATAATTCGCCTTTCTGTACACATGCTCCATATGAACGATCCAGTCACGCTCCAATAATTCCCTAATAGCTCTGACAAGAACTGCATTTTCATTTGCTGAAAGTTGAGTCATTTCAAAAAGATGCATTATACTTTTATTATCCACTCCAACTTGAAGACGTCTAAAGCCATGATCCCACGCCATTCTCAAGCCATGCAAAAGGCCCCAAAGTTCCGCCAAGAGGACTGAACACATTCCAAGGTTAGCTGTGAAACCCATGAGCCAATTACCATTAGAATCTCGAATTAAGCCACCAGCCCCAACATTTCCAGACCCCTTCTTAGCACCATCTGTATTTAAACTGACACAAGGCCAAACAGGAGCTTTCCAACGGACCAGAATCGCCTCCCATTTTTGTTTTACAAACAAAGGTTTTTGGATACAGCGGATAATCTCATGTGTCCGAGCCTTTATGTCGGTGGCTATATACCCACTATCCCACGAGCCATGATTGAAGAGGGTGTTATTCCTCCAAAACCATAAACGCCACACCGCAACTCCAAAGCAAACTCTCTGAAATACTAACAAGGCAACCCAAGAGGGGGGGTGAATTGGAATTTTAAAAATTAAGCAACTAAAAATATAATGAAGTAATACTTAAACAATCAAATTCGAAATTAACAAATTAATTTGCAATAAAAGTAAAGAGATAGGGAAAGAGAGATCAAACACAATGATTTTTACGTGGTTCGGCTATCCCCCTCGTCACGCCTCCAAGCACACGGGCTTGAGGATTCCACTAAGCAAGCCACCAAGGCCTCAAATGCTTACAATTGACTTCAAGGTGTCAATAAACCTTTACAACAAGAGATTATTCCCAATCTCTCTTAACCCAGTGTATCCCAACACTTACAATCACTCAAACAAAAGATTACAAGTAATTTTCTCTCAGACATTTTTTAAGATTACTAATGAAAGCTTGTTGTGTGAATTAAATGAAGCAAGAAAGTGTTTAAGGCTCATGAAGATTGTATAAGCGTGTATAAGCTCAATGGTAGTGTTGTGATCAACCTTTGAAATGATTTAAATGAGCTTATTTATAGTTGGAGCCGAAAACTAGCCGTTATAGCCTAATTCTTGATAACGGATCGCCGTTAACCGTTAGATTAGCCGTTTGTCTTGGTCAAAGTTACCGTTATCTTGGATTTCAAATAAGCGGTTGACCGTTAGTAGTTACCCTTTTCGCCGTTAATATCCGAGAGACTGCTGGCTGAAAAACATCTATCCGTTCTTGCTAAGCGGTTAAGGCTTAAGAAAGTATGTCTCTCTGAAATTAACGGTTAGCGTTATTAGTTAACAGTTCACGGTTATTTCCAGTATCCTTTAAAAACAAAAAGCAACCTTTAACACTAAGCGGTTGAAGCTTAACAAATTATGTCTCTCGAAATTAACGGTTAGCCGTTATTAGTTAACGGTTGGCCGGTTATTTCCAGTATCCTTTAAAACAAAATGCTTAACCTTTAACACTAACGGTTAAGGCTTAACAAATTATGTCTCTCGAAATTAACGGTTGGCCGTTATTAGTTAACGGTTGTTATTTCCAGTATCCTTTAAAACAAAAAAGCAACCTTTAACATTAAGCGGTTAAGCTTAACAAATTATGTCTCTCGAAATTAACGGTTTGGCGTTATTTGTTAACAGTTCAGGTTATTTCGATAACTTTAAAACAAAAAGAACCTTAATTAAGGCTTAAGACAATAGCACATCTCTGCATATCGGTTAACGTTAATATTAACGGTTCACCGATTATTTCAGTGCACATTTTGCGAGAGATTTTCCAGTTCTTAAAAACTTGTAAATACTCATAGAAAAATTCTTGCTTTTAAGAAATTATTTGATATTATGAAAACTCCAACAAATTTATCAAATTGTTTGTTATCATCAAAATCAATAAAATAAACATTTACAAGTTAACAATCTCCCCCTTTTTGATGATGACAAACTTTGCTTTTGCTCCCCCTTACTATATGCTCCCCCTACCAATATGACTCAAAACAATTTTGTCATTATAGCGGGTTTGCAAAGACAAGTTTAAGAACTCTCTTTGTTATAACAAAACAAGTACAAAAGCGCCTAAAACAAGTGCGAAATCTGCAAAATCTCTCCCCCTTCATCATCAAAAACAAAACGTAAGAAAAAGAAGTATGAGAGAAATAGAATAGCAAAAATTTCGGCAGAGTTTCCCTTGAAAAATGGCAAAATCTCAAAATACAACCATGAGGACAAACACTCCCAAATATATCAAGGCAAGCAATGCACAACCCAACAGCTCCAAAGTTACACAAATCACACAACAACTCCAATCACACAACATCTCCAAACACATAATATCTCCAAATTGTTTCAAATCATTCAACCAGAAAATATATAGAGAAAACATCCATATCAACTATCAATCCACAATATCAACAATAACATTACATGTAAAAAAAATAACCACAATATCATGATATAATCAAAATATGAAATGTATGTGCGAAACTTCAAAGAAAATAGAAAACTAAGATGCTCGCCGCGACGTGGGAGGTCGCGTAGAGGTCATGCAGATGAAGGTCGCGCCGTGTGAAGTGGGAGCCAGGAAGAAGGTCTTGAAGATGGAGGTCTTAGTAGTAGGGGCGTGAAGAGGGGCTGCTGCAGATGTACTACCCGTCAAAACCAAAGTACCCCGAATCTGTCCGAGCGTGATGATCTCATCGATGATCAATGCTCGCTCGAAATGTCTCGAACTCGAGACCGTGTCTGCTGGCGATCGAGAGTAATAGCGTCCATACGATCAAGAATCAGTGGCGGCTCGGAATCTGGCGACATCAACTAACTGCAGAATATCGAAGGAGGCCGAGGTGAGTATGAGATGGTGAGAGGTCAAGGTCGCTTTCGAACCTGGAGGAGGCTCGGGAGCGGAAGGGATATCCGTATCCATCTCTGCCGTAGAATCGGAAGGGGTGATGGTGGAGGAACATCCCGACGGCGAGAAGGTGGAGCTCCAAGTCTGAAGTCGGGAAGGCGATCGGGAGTGTAGATGTCGTTAAGCATCCGATCATCCTCGTGAGCAATCAAGGTGTCCCGATTCTTGGCGTTAGAGGTCTTGAGCCACCTGCCCGTTCCTCCTAGTGAACCCAATCGCTTTATAGCATCCCTACCAATCCTTTTGGGCTCCTTGTACACCGCGTCCCTAATTGGCACTTTGAAGTGCCCGCAAAATCTTGGTAATCGACTACCATAGGAAAGCAAACGGTGAGAAACACCCGGAGTGGTCAACATGTGGCGCATAATGATATAACCAAGGTTAACTTCCGCCCACTAAGAAGACTATCTAGTAACCCGACATCTAAACGAGTTACCTCATCCGTGTGACCTTTCCTAGGAGTAACAATGTCAAGAATGGAATGGAGGATACGGACACGAAAAGGAGTAGAGGCGAAAAGGAAGACTACAAATGTCATCACTCAAATCCCTACGACGACGGATATTACGGACTCCCTATGGTGGACAAACTCAGGCAAAGATAGGATTTTTAGAAGTATAAAAGAATGACCCTCATCCAAGATACAAGTATGGCGGTGTTCAAAACTCTACATCAAAATCAATAGGAACACCGCCAACAACATAACAATTCTATCTAGGCAGTGGCAGACAATTTCATATTAGAATAAAACACTCGAACTAGATTCGGATAAACTTTATCATCAAGGAATAAAACGGATTCCCGTGGTCAGCATGTTAGTCACAATCCTATTACATACAATCAAATCCTTAAAATCATCTACATCCGCAAAATAAGAATCAATAACTGACGACCCATAAATCGGGTCTCAAAGCGTCTGAGCAATGTAGGTGTAGGAAATGAAGCCTTCAAATTCGTGAGGCTTCCGTGGTAGAATGGGGTTGACACTAGGTGCATGTTTCCTTCTCCGAGGTCTCAGATGATTCGACCATTGATGGAGAGGAGAATGCGTTCGGAGGATTGATTTGAGAGTAAATGAAGTGTTTATGGAGTTCGAGAGAGTGGAGGAAGAAAGATTGAGGTTCAATTTGGCAAGAAAAAGCGACAAGATGGATCAAATCGAGCAAAACCGATCGCCCTTGGGTTTGATTTGGGAATTTTGATTTTGGGCTAGATTCGAGATTTGAATCGGTGAATCACTCTAAAGATGATTTGGAAGAGTTCTATCGGATGATTTGGGTCGAAAATGGAGAAAAATAGAAGAAGAAGAAGATGAAAAGCTTGACGAGAAAATGGCGAAACGGTGAGAGGCTAAGAAGGCGAAGAGGAAAAACCCGTGACAGTTTATATATTTTAAGCAAGCGGCGAGCCGTTTATATAAGCGGTGAGGGTTAATTCGATGAGCTTGGAATAAGTAAAGGTTAGCACTTGGGTAAGCGGTGAAGCGGCAAGGTAAGGAGCTCGGCGATTTTAAGCAGTTTACCGTTAATCGTAAGCAGTGCGAAGGTAACCTTCACGTTACTCTACTGTTTTTAAGCGGTTTGCGTTAACACCAAGCGGTGAGGGGTAACGAGCAATCAAAGAAATCTGAATTCTTTGGAAATAAGCGGTGAGCCGTTTATAAGAAAAACAGTTATCCGTTTATTTCGTTTGATGTTTAGCACACTTGATTCAATATCCGCCATCATAGATAACACATTAAGATCATGACTTTGATCTAAAAATGCTCTAAAGGCCATTTTAATGCAAAATTTATGAACAAATATGTTTTAAAACAATTAATCCAAGCAAAACATACATACACATTACTAGTACATCATACTCAAGCATTTCAAGAATATTTAAGCATCATATCATAAAACAAGTTATTGAATAGACTCGATAGCATATCTAGAAATGCTAATGTGAAAATTTCATCATCCCAAGTTCATGTCGAATTTTGAAAATTGTTCTTCACAGGGGTTTTGTAAAAATATCGGCAAGTTGTTTTCCGTGAAATAAACTCCAATGCAATATCACCCTTTTGAACATGATCCCTTGAAATGATGCCTAATTTCTATATGCTTGGTTCTAGAGTGCTGAATGGGATTCTTTGAAAGATTTATAGCACTTGTATTATCACACTTAATAGAATTTTATCAAGCGTAATGCCATAATCTCTAAGTGTTTGTTTCATCCAAAGTGCTTGTGCACAACAACTTCCTGCGGTATATATTCGGTAGTTGAAAGTGCCACGAATTTTGTTCTTACTAAACCATGAAACAAGTGAGTGACCTAGTATATGGCAAGTTCCACTAGTGCTTTTCTATCAACTTTATAGCCCCAAAATCCATCCGAAAAACATGTTAAATCTATATGAGTTCCTCTAGGATACGAAGACCAAGATCTATGGTTCCACTCAAATAACGAAAAATTCTTTTAACAAGCAAATGGGATTCCTTGGGACATGATTGAAATCTTGCACACAAACATACACTAAACATGATATCGGGTCTACTTGCGGTTAAGTAAAGTAAAGAGCCAATCATACTCGATATTTTTAATGTCAACTTTACCTTTTTCATCTTTGTCAAGCTTGATTGTTGTGCTCATTGGAGTGCTCTTAGTATTTGACTCATCAATTCCAAACCTCTTGAGCAAATCTTTTACATACTTAGCTTGATTGATGAAGATTCCTCGTTGTTTTGCTTGATTTGAAGTCCAAGGAAATACTTGATTCTCCCATCATGCTCATCTCAAATTCCTTTTCATAGAAGATGAAAATCCTTGCACAAGGACTCATTAGTAGAACCAAAATAATATCATCAACATAAATTTGAACAAGAAGTATATCTTGATTTTATTCTTAACAAAAGAGTGGTATCCGCTTTACCCATTGAAAACCGTTATCCAACAAGAAATTTCTAAGCTATCATACCAAGCTCTAGGTGCTTGTTTTAAACCATACAAAGCTTTAGACAACTTATACACATGATTTGGAAATTTTCATTTTCAAAACCGGAGGTTGTTTTACATAAACTTCCCATAATATAACCATTTAGAAAAGCACTTTTAACATCCATTTGAAATAAAACAAAATCTTTATAACATGCATATGCTAACAACATTCTAATGGATTCTAATCTAGCTACGTGCAAATGTTTCATCAAAATCAATTCCTTCTTGGTTGTATCCTTGAGCCACTAATCTAGCTTTATTCCTTACAACCACAGGATTCATCCATCTTATTCCTAAATACCCATTTAGTACCTATGATGGATTGATGTTCCTTTAGGAACTAATTCCCACATTATTTCTCTCAAATTGACTCAACCTCTTGCATTGCCATAATCCAAGACTCATCATTTTCCGCATCCGCAAAGGATTTTGGTTCAATTTGAGAAATAAATGCAGCATGCTCACATGTATTCCTAAGTGATGATCTAGTAGAAACACCTTTAGAAGGATCTCCTAAAATGGCATCCGAAGGGTGAGAAGAAATATACCCACCCTTGGGGAGTGTTTGAGTAGAACCTTCTTGTTGCTCCATATTTCTTTGCTCTTCTTGATCATCCTCTTGATTTTCTTGTAGTGCATTCTCTTGATTATCCTTTGATGATTCTTCTTGTAACTCTCCATCTGCATCATCATTAACAACTCCTTTCTCCGCAGAGGAGGGGTTAGACTCATCAAAAGAAACATGCATAGACTCTTCTACAACCAAGGTTCTTTTATTATAAACTCTATAAGCTTTGCTAGAACTTGAATACCCAAGAAAAATACCAATATCGGATTTTGAATCAAATTTACCAAGATTGTCTTTTGTGTTCAAAATAAAACATTTACAACCAAAGACTTTGAAATATCCAATATTGGGTTTTCTATTTTTCCAAAGCTCATAGGGAGTCTTATCAAGAATAGATCTAATCAACACCCGATTTAAAACATAACAAGCGGTGTTGACGGCTTCGGCCCAAAAATACTTAGGTAAACCATTTTCATTCAACATGGTCCTAGCCATTTCTTGAATAGATCTATTCTTTCTCTCAACAACTCCATTTTGTTGTGGAGTTCTAGGTGATGAAAATTGATGCTCTATGCCTAAGTCATTGCAAAAAGATTCAAATGCATAATTTTCAAATTCTCTACCATGATCACTTCTAATGCAAGAAATGGAATAACCCTTTTCATTTTGAACCTTTTTACAAAAGATTTTAAAAGCATCAAAGGCATCATCCTTATTAGCTAAGAACAATACCCATGTGAATCTAGAATAATCATCCACAATTACAAAAGCATAATACTTGCCATTTAGGCTAGCATATCTAGATGGTCCAAACAAATCCATGTGAAGTAGTTGAAGAGGTTTTGAAGTAGAAATATGATTTTGTTTTGAAAGAGGTTTTGATTTGTTTTCCAAATTGACAAGCTTCACAATTTTATCCTTTTGAAAATTGATTTTTGGAAGTCCTTTAACTAAATCATTTTTTTGAAATTTTTGAAATCAAATCCATATTTGCATGACCTAGTCTTCTATGCCATAACCAACTATCATCATATAATGCTGAAAAACATTTGTCATGAATGGATGCAACATCTATGTCAATGGTATAAACATTACCACATCTATTTCCAATAAACAAGATCTTTCCATCACATGCATCTTCAATAGTACATCTTGACTTATCAAACACTACTTTATAACCTTTGTCACACAATTGACTAATACTAATCAAGTTGTGTTTCAGATTTTCAACCAAACATACATTTTCAATCAAGGTTGATGAAACTTTACCGACATTTCCGATTCCAAGAATCCTCCTTTGAATTATCTCCAAAGGAAACATCTCCACTGCTGAGTTTTGTAAAACTTGAAAACCATGCATAGTTTCCAGTCATGTGTCTTGAACATCCACTATCCAAGAACCATTTATTCTTCTTCTTCTTTAAGCCCTGCAGAAAAGATCTCAAGTTTTAGGTACCCAAACCTTTTTGGGTCCTTGAGTGTTAGAATGGTTCCTTTTGGAACCCAAATACATTTCATACCATAATATGCATTTCTTTTTACTATGCATCTATTTTTCATATGGCCATCTTGATTACAATAATGACAAACAACTTGATTATTAGGAGATGTGCTCTTCACAAAGTAGTTCTTGTAATATTTTTGTTTCAAATTTGGCTTATAGCCAAGTCCTCCTTTATCAAACACACACTTTTGTGAATTAAGCAAGTTATCCAACATCTTTTGACCATTTGTAAATTTTAGCACAATTTCATTTAGATCATTGCTCTTTTTAAGTAATTCATTTTCATTTTTCAATTCATTTACATGTGATTCTAAATGCTCATGTGAAGTACTAGAATTTTCAAATAACTCAATCTTATCATGCAATGTCTTATTTTCTAATTCAAGACATGTAATCTTAGCACTAAATGAATCATTTTCATTTTGAAGCTCTACCATCTTCTTTTTAAGGCAAACGTTCTTTTTACCCATTTTCATCAATTCATCATGCAATTCTCTAAAAGCATCATGTAACTCATCATAAGTAGGAAGATCACTTACCTCATCTAATTCATCATTTGATTCATCCCCAATTGCCATAAGAGCTAGATTAGTCATTTCTTGATGCTCTTCATCATCACTTGTTTCTTCATCGCTATCGTCCCACGTGGCCATCATTGCTTTCTTCTTGAATTTGTTGAGAAGAGGGCATTCGGATCTTATATGGCCGGGTTTCTTGCACTCATAGCATTTGATTGCTTCCTTTTTCTCCTTTTGATTTTTGAAGTCTCTAAACTTCCTTCGTTCACCGGTTTTCTTGAAGAATTTTCTGAATCTTCTTGCTAGCATCGCCAACTCCTCATCATCCGGTTCACTCTCTCCATTACTCTCATACTTTGTAGCCTTTAGAGCAATACTCTTCTCCTCAATTCCTTTTTCGGCTGCCAAATCTTCCTCATAAGAAATAAGTGAACCGATTAGATCATCAATAGGTAAGACATTTAAATCTTTAGCTTCCTCAATGGCAGTCCTTTTTGGTCTCCATTCCTTAGGAAGTGATCTAATAATTTTCTTAACTTTCTCACTATTTGAGAATGTTTTTCCTAGGGCTCCTAGAGTGTTCACTATGTCCGTAAATCTAGTGTACATAGAATATACACTCTCATTTTGTTCCATTTGAAACAATTCATATTGTCGAGTGTACCTACTAATTTTAGACTCTTTCACTTGATTAGTGCCTTCATAGACAACTTCAAGTTTGTGCCAAATTTCATAAGCACTTTCACAACTAGACACTCTATGAAATTCTTTCTTGTCTAAAGCACAAAATAAGGCATTCATGGCTTTGGAATTTAGAGAAGCTTTTCTCTTTTCCAATTCATTCCATTCCCGTGAAGGTTTTGGAATGTCTTCCCCAATTTCATTTTTGGTCAAAGGCATAAAAGGACCATCACATACAACTTCCCAAATTTCGTAATCTAGGGCTTGCAAGTAAATTCTCATCCTAGTTTTCCAATATGGGTAGTCATTTCCATCAAAGAATGGTGGTCTAGTTGTGGATTGTCCTTCCCTAAAGGTTGAGTCACTTTGAGTTGCCATGGATCTTTTACTCTAGACGGTTAAGTCTTAACAAGAGAACCAAGCTCTGATACCAATTGAAATACTAACAAGGCAACCCAAGAGGGGGGGGTGAATTGGAATTTTAAAAATTAAGCAACTAAAATATAATGAAGTAATACTTAAACAATCAAATTCGAAATTAACAAATTAATTTGCAATAAAAGTAAAGAGATAGGGAAAGAGAGATCAAACAATGATTTTTACGTGGTTCGCTATCCCCGCCACGCCCACGCCTCCAAGCACACCGGCTTGAGGATTCCACTAAGCAAGCCACCAAGTCCTCAAATGCTTACAATTGACTTCAAAGGTGTCAATAAACCTTTACAACTAGAGATTATTCCCAATCTCTTAACCCAAGTGTATCCCAACACTTACAATCACTCAAACAAAAGTTATTTTTCACTCACACAATCTTTAAGATTACAAATGAAAGCTTGATGTGTGAATAAGATGAAGCAAGAAAGTGTTTAAAGCTCTATGAAGATTGTATAAACGTGTATAAGCTCAATGGTAGTGTTGTGATCAACCTTTGAAATGATTTGAATGAGCTTATTTATAGTTGGAGCCGAAAACTAGCCGTTATAGCCTTATTCTTCAGAAAACGGATCGCCGTTAACCGTTAACGGTTAGCCGTTTGCGCTGGTCAAAGTTACCGTTATGCTGGATTTCAAATAAACGGTTGACCGTTAGTCGTTACCCTTTCGCCGTTAAAATCCAGAAACCTGCACAACCAAAAACACCTATCCGTTCTTGCTAAACGCAAGGCTTAAGAAAGTATGTCTCTCGAAATTAACGGTTAGCCGTTATTAGTTAACGGTTCGCCGGTTATTTCCAGTATCCTTTAAAAACAAAAAGCTTAACCTTTAACACTAAACGGTTAAGGCTTAACAAATTATGTCTCTCTGGAAATTAACGGTTAGCCGTTATTAGTTAACGGTTAGCCGGTTATTTCCAGTATCCTTTAAAAACAAAAAGCTTAACCTTTAACACTAAACGGTTAAGGCTTAACAAATTATGTCTCTCTGGAAATTAACGGTTAGCCGTTATTAGTTAACGGTTCGCCGGTTATTTCCAGTATCCTTTAAAAACAAAAAGCTTAACCTTTAACACTAAACGGTTAAGGCTTAACAAATTATGTCTCTCTGGAAATTAACGGTTAGCCGTTATTTGTTAACGGTTCACCGGTTATTTCCAGTAGCCTTTAAAAACAAAAAGAACCTTAACGGTTAAGGCTTAAGACAATAGCCTGTCTCTGCATATTATCGGTTAACCGTTAATATTAACGGTTCACCGATTATTTCCAGAATTGCACATTTTGCAGAGATTTTCCAGTTTCTAAAAAAACTTGTAAATACTCATAGAAAAATTCTTGCTTTTAAGAAATTATTTGATATTATGAAAACTCCAACAAATTTATCAAATTGTTTGTTATCATCAAAATCAATAAAATAAACATTTACAAGTTAACACTCTCCAATACTCCTAATTTTCGGAGTTTTTATTTTTTATCAGATTCATCTGCAGCCATTCAATAAGATAACAGAGGAAGAAACTAGGGGAACGATGAGGAGGCAAGAGATGAGACCATACCTTCCTAGCCGTAACACAATCACGGAGAGTATAAAGAATATCCTCAATCGGTCCTCCACATCTATCACATTGAGTCGACACAGCCAAATGTCTCCTATGAAGCTCCCTCCTCGTTTTTAACCGACCATGCAAGAGATGCCAAAGAAAAACTCGGATACTATGAGGGCCCTTCCAACTCCAAGCCAAGCGCCAAGAATTATGATCTCATCCAGCAATAAAATCATCCATGAGCTCATACGCAGACTTTACAGAAAACAATCCATTAAAAGCAACTCCCCAAAAACAACTGTCATCACCATGAGAAACAGTGGGAGGGCGAACTGAAGCAATCTTTAAAAGAATGTTATTAGGCAGCAAATGGCTAAACAAAGACCAATTCCAGTTTCCAGTTTCATCAACAAACTCAGCTACCCACTTGTTAAATAAAGTATTCGGAATTGGTTGAATCACAAAATTAGCTAAAGGGTTTAGAGTCGTCGCCCAACAATCCCACTAAAACCTAACCTTCTCGCCATTACCAATAATCCACCGAATTCCCACTCGAATTTTCTCCCAAATATTTCCCATTGCTTTCCACAAATGAGACCCATATTGAGTGGGCATGTTTGTACAAACCTCATCCAATTAGACCCCATATTTAGTTAATAATACTTGATTACTAAGCTTGGTAGGTTCCGTAATCAAATTCCAATTATTCTTCATAAGGAGGGCATGGTTCATGATATCCAATTTCTTAAAGCCAAGACCCCATTTGCATTTTGGAGTGCATATCATATCCCAATTAACCAAGCTCATTTTTTGATGTTCTGCCGACCCACTCCAAATAAATCTCCGACATAGCTGATCAATCTTCACTTTTATACTTCTTGGCAGGTTTGTGGTTTGCATTACATACACATGAATAGCTTGTAAAACTGATTGCGCCAGAGTGATGCGCCCCGCCAATGTGAGATGAGAAGCATTCCATCCAGAGAGCCGTTGATCAACCTTATCAATAAGACTATTGTAGGTTTGCTTCAACATCCGATTATGGCACAAAGGGACACCCAAATACTTCCCCAAATTGACAGTGACTGAAAAGCCCAGCTCGGAGCCAATTCGGGAAGCCTCTGTAGCCGAAATATTACTAGAAAAATAAACCAAGGTTTTTTATTTATTGACCTTGGCTCCCGAACTAGCAGAAAAATCATCCATAACTTTATTAATAATATCAGCTTGTTGGATTGATGCCTCTGAGAGCAACAAAAGATCATCCGTGAAGAGCAAGTGACTCAAAGGGGTTCTCATTCTCGCTAAACGAATTGGCTTCCACTTACCCTGCTGAATTGATTTAGAAATCCCATGGCTGAGGCGTTTAATGCAAAGTACAAAAATATACGGTGAAAGGGGATCACCCTGTCGCACACCTCTACTCGGACGAAAATCAGAAGTGAGTTCACCATTCCATAGCACATTCATGGTAGCTGTAGTAATGCACTCCATAATGAGATTAATAAGCATGGTCGGTAAGTTTAGCTCTTGAAAGGTTTCGTCAATAAAAGGCCAGCTTAGTCTATCATACGCTTTCTCTAAATCCACCTTTATTGCCATAAAGCCTTTGTGCCCTTTTTTCCTCCGTATGGAATGGATAATCTCCTGTGCAACTATAATATTCTGGTGATACGACGGGCAGGCACAAAACTTGTCTGCTAGGGGCCAATCAAATCAGGAAGCAGATCCTGCAATCTATTAGCTATAATCTTGGTAATTGTTTTATAAGTCACAGTATATAGGCTTATAGGACGATACATCCTAAAAGATATAGGGCGTTCCGTCTTAGGAATGAGAACTAATACGGTTCTATTAACCTCAGCCGAAATATATTGCGTTCGAAAAACCTCCTTTATTGCCTTACAAAAGGACTTACCCACAATATGCCATTGGGTCTGATAAAAGATCGCATGCAAACCATCTACACCTGGTGCCTTGAGAGGGCTCATGTTGAACACTGCATGCCGAATTTCCCTTTCCTCAATCTCATAAGCTAGAGAATCTAACCTAAAGTCATCAATTCGTGGGAAAGCACCACGAACCTGGTATGGCATGTAAACCCCTTACTTCGATGTATAAATGTTAGAGAAAAAATTGGTAGCCTGCTGTTTAATGTCATTCATGTCATAAAGCCACTGACCATCCTCTGCCTTGATTGCATCTATCCTGTTACGGCGTCGTCTAGTAATTATTTTTTGGTGAAAATATGCAGTATTTCGATCTCCATACAAAATCCAATCCCTTCTCGACTTCTGTAGCCATAACAGCTCCTCCTGCTTCAAGACCTCCTCCAAATCTCGCTTAAGCTTAGTCTCAAGGTGGTACAAACTACCGAGGGGTCGCCGTTCTAAAGCTCTTTGAACTCCTCCAATTCTAGCCAACAAAACCTTCTTCCTTTAGAAGATATTCCCAAAGCCAGACTTATTCCAATGCTGGACCTGTTGAGTAAACTCCGAAGCTGCCTGATAATAAGACATCGCATTACTCCAATGAGACTTCATAAAATCTATGAACCTCGAATCTGTCAACCAAGCGGCCATAAAATTGAAGAGCTTTGGAGACTTGTTATTTCGGGAACTTTGATCAAATCTGACTAGAAGCGGATGATGATCGGATGCAACTTTTGGAAGATGTAAAACTGAAGTATTAGGATTTTTTTCAAACCATGCCTTATTACAAACAACTCGATCAAAGCGCTTTGAAAGGGAGCCACGCGACTATGTGTACCTGGGACCCTTAAACTGCAAGTCATGAAGCCCATTATTATGAAACCAATTGCTGAAATTTTTACAAACACCGCTCGCCGTAGAAGATCCTCTAATCTTTCTCCTATAAAAAGAATTCAGTTAAAATCACCTCTAACAACCCAAGGGTCATTGGTGATATTAGCCAGGTGATTAAGATGATCTCAGAGCTCACGGCGCATAATTGGAACTGGACTGGCATACACCGCTGTAACCCAGGAAATTAACACATTATTAAGCAGTAGCTTAAGGTGTATAAATTGCTTATGATTAAAGGTAATCTCTACATCAAACTGATCCCTCCATACCACCCAAACTCCACCCGAAAATTCCACTACTTCCACTCTATGAGATCGATCAAAACCACTTGCCTTAATGAAGTTGTCTGCTTTCCGCCCACTTATTCGCGGTTCCATAACCACCACCATGGCCGGCTTATAGCTTTGAATAATAGTCTTAAAGGTTGTCTAAAAGATTGGGAGGCTGCTCCTTGTACATTCCAAAACAAAATCGACATCGTCATAATTAAAAATACACAAGAGAAAAATTATCCTTATAATTGTTGCCCATGACCTACTCTGTACATGCCCTAGGCGTTTCTTCCACCATTGACTCTTCACTATCCGACATTGCATCTTTAATTGCATCAGCCTCTATTAGAGCAAGTTCCCTCGTAACCTTATCTGCACCCCTATTGTCAAGACCACCCATAACATTAGGGGGGTCATTTAGGTTAGGCGAATGTGGAGTTTGTATTTCCTGTTGCTCATCTTCAGCCAAAGGATTTGTTAGCCTAAAGGGCTATAAATATTATAATTTTGATGATAACAAACATATGTATTAAGTGTTTTAATAAATTTTGTATTTCACAAGTTTACTAGTTTTTGAAGGATAATGTTTATGCAAGTGAATCAAGTGAAATCAAGTTCAAGACACTCAAAGGACAACGGCGAAATCAAGAATAGAGTTTAGAGCTCAACGGACAAATTTAGTGCGACAATTTCTTGTAGAGCCGGTATGATTTAATTTATACTTGGTTTAGCATTTGAGAAGCTCAATAGATTATTTAGTAAATAATTATTTTGTGGATTTGAGAAATTTGATTTAAAATGAAAAAGTTTTAAATTTTGGAGTTGGACTTATTTGTCAAGTTTTAAACTTTTTGGGCTATATTGAAACATATAAAATATTGAGGGTCTAAGAGAAAGGTTTTGAGAATTTTAAGTTTTATGATAATTTTGTTAAAACTTAAAAAGGACCTATTTAAAAAGATTTGTTATAGTTGGGGCCATACTATAATTTTAGAAAGTTTTGGAGATTAAATATTATATAAAAATTCTGAAATTGGACTTGTTTGAAAAGTTTTATGACTTTTTAGGTCATAGTATAATTACAGAAAATTTTAGGGCAAAACTATAATTTCATGAACAGTGGTACTGTAGCAAATTCAAATCTAACGGTAACTTTACTGTTACAAGCGGGGAGCCGGTTAAATTAAGCGGCTAGCCGCTTGAGCGCTGGATTTTGCCTATAACGGCTAGTTTTCGGGTTTTAACTATAAAAACTCAACTCTAACTTCATTTTAAAGACTAATGTAAGTATAAACAAGATCTCATAACATATATTGAGCTTTCAATTTGCAAAATCATCATAGATTAAAACATTTTGTACTATTATTTGTGAATCTACTCTTATAGAGAGTTTCTTGTGTAATTTTCATTTCTTATCAAATTGAGTATGTTCAAGTGAGGGAAACACTTAGGATAAAGAGATTGGGGTAATAATCTCTTCATTGTAAAGGTCTATTGACACCTTGAAGTCAATTGTAAAGAACTTAAAGCCTTGGGAGCCTTGTATAGTGGAATCATCAAGCTTGGTTGGCTTGGAAGCGCGGACGTTGGTGGGGATTGCCGAACCACATAAAATCGTTATGTTTGCATTCTCTTCCCTTATTCTTTTACTTTTAAGCATTGTCTAATTTATTGTATTTGATTTGATTGTTATAAAACTTCTTGTTTTTTATGTGTATTAAGGCATTAGATTGAACCAATGTGCAATTTGTTTAGCTTAAATTTTAAAAACCCAATTCACCCCTCCTTTTGGGTTACATAACTAGCATTTCAGGATTATTAGCATAGTTGTATTCTACAGGTGTAGTTAGCTGAGGAAAACAAGGTCTAAGGTGGTTGGAACGAAGGCTGTAACATGGCCAGTGGATGTTGCATGGGTAGAAAGACGAAGGATGAGGCTAGGGCTTGCATGGTTTATGTTGTTTACGTCGTGTTTATGGCTAGTAGATGGCACATGAGTGATATCCACAATTTAGAATGGCTTGGTTGATGTGGAGGCCTTGGGTAAGTTCTGTATACTAGTTACTGCTTTTTTCCTTTGCTGTCTTCTATTAGCACTTTTGGATAGCTTGGCTTTGGCTGGTATCTTTTCAAGGTTGGTTTTTCTGGTGGTAGCTTGGAATCTTGGGTATGTGTCGGCTAATACCTAAAGTTCTGGGATTACACAATTAAAATTCTCCTCCGGAATTGACCTCGTGTCGATGATTCAGTATTGTCATTAAGTTTAATGACTTCCCCAACTAATTGGCCAATTCTGTAAAAGGTTTTATGATGATACAAATGAAGGGCTAAGCCAGATAATCGAATCCAGACATTGACATATTCAAAATTCGTGACTTTGCTATCAAAGTCAAGCGTCCATTGCTGTACAGTGAGATAATGGCCTAAGATGATCTATGGACCTCTCGTCAAAGCAACAAAGGCGTCCCCTACAGAGCGAAATTGTACTAAGAAATAATTATTCTCTAAGTCAATTACCGAAAATCCCATAACAGGTTTCCACATGCTAGCCAGTCGAGCGTGAAGAGCTTTGTAACCAATATTCTGTCCCAACAACTTTACCACCACCGAATTCTTCCATGGCTGAATTAGCTTCTCTTGTATCCTAGCCGAGAAGGTTATCGACGACATTACTCCCTTATGATTCTCAATCAAATCCCTCTCCTCAAACTCCCAGTCTGGTTCACTTCCTCCAATCCCAGCCTCCCCATATGGTAAATCTCCCACTAGGGTTTCCTTGTAAGTCACCAGCGGCGGGTTATCCTCATCTGTGCCTTCTTCCCTCATCCGAGCCTTTTTTGTTGAACGCGTCGCCTGCAACGTCAGTGAAAAAACCCTAGGGAAGCTAGGGTTTTTGCCTCTTCCGAAGGTTTCAAAGCTTCCTGACATCGCGGACTTTTATTTATTTTATTCTTCTTCAACCCTTACCTTAAATATTATTATTATTGAGTATAGATTATAGAAGCAAGCAAGGGGCCACTCGGCCAAATTGAGTATAGATTATAGAAGTAAGCCGAGTGGTTGAGCTGCTGCTCTCATTGTGTGAGGGTTGTGGTTCAAGCCCCCACAATACTCTTCGCATTTGCAGTACTTCAAGTTGGAATATGGTATTTTGAATATTAGGTTGAATTGCTTAAAACCTTACCCTAAAAATTATCATCATTGAGTATAGATTATAGAAGCAAGCCGAGTGGTTGAGCTGCTGCCCTCGTAGCGTGAGGGTAGCAGTTCAAGCCCCTACAAAAGTATTGTGGGGGTTAAAATATTCTAAAGTTTTTCTTCCTTACGAAATGCGAGTGGAGCAGAAACATCCCTCATCTGTGAGGGTTATTTGTTTGAGCATGTACTTCATAAAATTTAATGTAATAATGTAAGTTTGTTTGAGCATGTACTTCATAGAATTTAATGTAATAATGTAAGTCCTAGTTATGTATATGTACTGTATAGAATTTAATGTAATAATGTAAGTCTCAATTATATATATCTGATTGTAAATATCAGTATAATATCTGCTATGTTAAAATATTCTAAAGTCTTTCTCACTTACGAAATGCGAGTGGAGCAGAGACATCCCTCGTCTGTGAGGGTTATTTGTCTGGGCATGTACTTTACTTAATTTAATATAATAATGTAAGCCTTAGTTATGTATATCTGATTGTAAATATCAGTATAATGTCTGATATAATAACAGTTGTAAATATCTGTGTAATACAGTAATCTAATGTATAATCAGTATTAAAAAAAAAATAAGCAAGGGTCATTCCCTAAGAAAATTATTCCCAATTAACAAGTAATTAATACAAATATGCAAACTGACTATCGATGAAGATTGACTTAAAAAATCCTACTCAGATTTAATAAAATTAACTCAAATTTCAAGATAAATTAAGAACGAACTGACAAACACGCACATAAAATTTAAAGTGGGATTTTCCATGTAAACTATAGCAAGAATTTAAAACAAAAAAAATCAGAAATTGCAATAAATAGTTTATAAAAGACTAAAATATGATGTGAATTGTGATTAAGAAATCAATATATGCACTAAACATTAAATTTAAGTCAATTATCATTTATAGAGATGGCCAATGGGCTGTATTGTGTCGGCCCAGGCTCATTAAAGGAAGTGCACACATGCTCGTGCTCGTGTCATGCCGTGCCTACTATTCATTTCGTGTTGTGCAGTGTCGTGCCTGCATGTGCTCATGCTCGTGTCCACTTGTGTTGTGCCCACACGTGCTGTGCCGTGGAAGAATAGCCCACTGAGCTTTTTTCCTTTTTTATTTTTTTAAGAGTGCATGCCAAGTTGTTGTCTTATTTTTTTCAAGCTTATGTACTTTTTTAAATCCATATGCCTTTATTTAAATTTAATAGAATAAAAAATTTAAAATTCAAGTCCATATTCAATAATAATAAGAGAATATTATATTAGTTGCTAAGTTTGACTCTATAGTATTAGAATTCTTTTTTAGTACTTAACAACAACAACAATAATAGTTTTTTTTTAAGGGTTAACTTAATTGTTAACTTGAAATTACGTAGAGTCATATATCATAGTTTATAATAATATTAATGCATATTTATAAAATCATGATATTTATAATTTTATTTACTAAAATCATGATATCAATTATTTATTTAATAAATTATAAATATAAATCAATTATAATTTTTTTGAAACTAAGAATTAAAAATATTTAAAAAACTTGAGCCAATAAAATATATTAAAAGATTTAATTTCAAGTTATTTATAAAATCATAAAATTTTAAGTTTATTTTCATAAAAAAAAAAATGAAACGTGCTTATTGCGTGCTTTTTCGCATGCCATGCTTTGTCCCATCTCTAATCGTGTTGTGTTTTTAAGGGCCACGTGCCTAAAATCTAAGGCACACTTTCGCGGCGTCTTAGTGCCATCTGTATGCTCTACCAAAACGTGCTCGTGCCGTGCGCTCGTCTTTGATGGCTACCTCTGTCGTTCACTTTCTTTTGAAACAATCTCAAATATCTTGATATTTCTTTACTTAGTTGTTAAGTACAATAAGTTCTTACTTAATATCTCTCTATGAATTACCTAGAATAATGTCACGGACCGCAATTGTGACACCCAAGATATGCACTTGTACGCTAGTATCGATAATGGTTGTGCTGATTGTAGGAGATGTGCTTCAGAGGCGTGCGTGTGGGGAATACAATGGCGCTAGACTCTTTGGAGTTCAAGTAGACCGACCCGGTTGAGTTTGGGGAGCTTGTCGCTAGTCAAGAACTTAACGTCGAAGAGGGGTCTATGTGAAGCCCTACACACACTGGTTGGGAACTGGAGCCGTTCTCCTAATGAGCCCAAGACAGAGCGAAATCAGTCGATATTGTGCTGCTTCCACTAGGCTTACTCTCGTAGTATGAGATGCGGGAGTGCCGCACGGGTTCGTAACCTCTTGTCCCGTGACAATAAGCTCTCTAGATCCAATTTAATAAAAGCATTAAAATCAAGAAAGATAGGTTATATCAAGAAATAAACAAACAATATCATTTTATTCAACTTGAATTATATTTCACATCCAATCGAACAAAAACCTCCCATAATCATTGATCACAATTTGCCATTTGTTTTTAATACTTCGACAATTATGGATCAAAAACCTAAACTAGCAATCAATTCACCGTCAATTTTCATTTAGTTGTGCATCTAAATAAGTAAGATGATAAGCCTTCACATTAAACTAGTGAAATATAAAATTTTCTAAAGAAAGATGAAGAAATTCTAAAACTTTACTAACTAAAAATCCATGTCTAGTGTTTTGAAATCCATCTTAACTTATAAAAAGATTACTCACACATGTTCAAAATATTGAAAATCCAATCCATTGAAGAAAACTAAACAAAAGACAAGAGAAAGAAGAGCTTGTTAATTGAATTATAGCGATAGCAGTCAGGTCTTCTCTCACAATAGCCCTCTCCTCTCTTCCTTGCAATCTTCTCTCCTTTGGATTGATTCTTCATGTTTTCTCTTATATTAAGAGTTGTTTCTACTACTGTTTATATAGATCTTTAGTCCTAATTGTTGTAGGACCTGTAAAATTTGTGTCAGCTCTCCTTTTCAAGTAAAAATAAGACTTGGAATTGATAAAATAGGCTCATATGTCAAAATAACTCCAGAATCTATTTTTATTGAATGCCCAATTAGAAAATCGAAATAAGCATCTAAGAATTGCTGTTTATGGCCCAAAATAAATCCTTAACCTTAGCTTAAGTCCATTATAGCCCAAAAATATGAATAAAGTCCAAAAAAATAGTCGAAGAAATAATCAAAACCTATGGAATCATTATCTAAGTTCTTCAAACCAATTTCCAAGTTTTCTACTCCTTTTTATTTCTCTGCTCTGCCTCAAGAACTCCGATAAAACATACAAGACTAATAAAAATTCAATAAGTCCAATAAAGTATCTGTAAAGCAAATGAATGCAAACACCTTGAGGTTGAGAACGACAGCGTTTGAGGGATGCTGGTTAATTCGGTTTGAAGTCACGTGTGCAAGCTTGTGACTAACTTAAGTGAAACGGCAAGAAAAGCTGAGTTTTGCTCATAACGAATTAACAGAACAGCATGAGGAAGCCACGTGTGGAAGCTTGGTTCTTTCAGTTGATTCTAACGGCCTGGACACGTGGAAGGAAGTCGACGTTACGGGAATCAATTGGTTATTTCCGGTGATTTAAAGAGTCGGATGATGGAAGCTTCTGACGGAGAGTATTCAACAAGAGGAGGTATTCGAGAGAGGAGATTCTTGTCGAAACATTCTCGAGAATACTTGTAATATTCTTAATCAATGGAAATCAGCTACGGTGTTTCACTCGTGGATGTAGGTCTCTCAGTGAACCACGTTACTCTTCTTATTCTTTGTGTATGATTGTTTTCTGTGTTAGACTTTATTCTTCTTCTTGGATTACGTTCTTGCTTGTGGGGTTACATTTAGTTTAAGTTCGAATTGAATCGGATCGAGTTACGGATTTGCAACTTCGCCTTGTTAAGTTCTTGGGCGAGCCCCCGATCGACTAATACAAGATCGTCAAGCTAGAGCCAAGGTATTTGACAAAGAGCCAAGTATGGCTACTACAGTAGATCTGGAGAAATTCGATGGAAAAATGATTTTAATATGTGGAAAGTAAAGATTGAAGCTCTCTTGGTTACTCGAGGCTTGGGAGATGCATTGGAACCGGCAGAGAAGAGAGAAGGAAAATTGGCTACCTCTTACAAGACTCACGAGCAGGTTGGTGACATAGACAAGAAGGCCAAACAATTATCTTAAGTCTTGCAGACTACGTGATCGGAGAGGTTCTTTAAAGAAACATCTATGCTTGACCTTGATGGAGAAGTTGGAAAGCTTGTACATGAAGAAATCTCTCTTGCGAATGGTACATCGAAAAGAATGTTTACATTAAAGATGGTGAGGAACCTCGTTAGATAAACACATTGATGAATTTAATCAAGTGTGTGATACCACAGCTCTTATTGATGAAGCCCAATGATGAGGCAAGGCGCTACTGGCGATAAGTTCCTTACGGAATCTACAAGAACCTTGATGCCTTAATGTCTGGCGGAAACACTTACCTTGGATGAAGTGAAAACATAATACTGAGAGATCTGAGGAGAAGCGAGGAAGTCTTGGTGGTGAATCTGGTGAAGGGCGGTAAAGGAAAACATGATAGAAGGGATGACAAGAAAGAAGCGAGGGCGGAAAAAAAAGAACAAAGTCTTTGAAATGTTTTGAATGTCATAAAGAAGGGCATTTCGAGAGATTGCCTGACGGAAAACTAAACAAGGTCGGAAGAAAATCAGTGGAGATCACGGTGTGGTAGAAGATGAAGGCTATGAGTTAGCAGGCGTGTTGATAACCGATGTAAATCAAGAAGGTAAGTGGGTTTTGGACTCTGGATGTTCATTTCACATGTGTCCTGTAAAGAGTCATTTTTATGAATATCAAGCCTGTAATGGGGGTAAAGTGATGATGGGAAACAATGCAGTATGTGACATTGTTGGTACAGGGAGTGTGAGGATTAAAATGCATGATGAATCTGTAATAGAATTAAAACAAGTAAGGCATGTTCCTGAGCTTAAAAGGAACTTGATCTCGCTAGGAATGATGGATCAGATAGGGTGCATTGTCCAAGTCCAAAATGGTGTTCTTAATGTGCTAAAAGGGTCTCAATTACTGTTAAGGGGAATGAGGAAAAATGGATTGTATATTCTGGAGGGTGCCACTGTAACAGGAGAAGTTTCTGTGTCATCTAGTTCTAGTGAGGATAAGACTAGGCTATGGCATTTGAGACTTGGTCACATGAGTCTCAAAGGGTTAAAAGAACTTTCAAAACAAGGGCTGTTTAGTGGGGATAAGATTGAAGATTTGGTGTTCTGTGAAGATTGTGTCCTAGGTAAATCCACCAGAACAAGTTTCAAGTCTTCAGTGCACACCTCTAAGGGTACTCTAGAATACATTCACTCTGACCTTTGGGGACCAGCACAGGAGATATCTCTAGGTGGAGCCAAATACTTTGTGTCCTTTATAGATGATTATTCAAGAAGGGTCTGGGTATACACTCTTAAGCAGAAGGATCAGGTGTATGAGAAGTTTAAAGAATGGAAGGCTCTGGTTGAAAATCAAACAGAGAAGAAGATAAAGAAAGCCGACAATGGGGTGATCTTTGCAATAAGGTGTTTGATAAATTACGTGAGATGAGGGCATAGCAAGACACGGGGACGATGGGTTAACCCTCGGAAATGGTTTAGCTGAGAGGATGAATAGAACACTCATGAATAAAGTGAGATGTATGATGATCCAAGCAAAACTACTGAAGAACACGTGGTGAAACTCATGACATTATTGGTAAACCTAAGTCCCTCCACTGCAATTGATTTTAAAACCCCTCTCGAGATGTGGACTGGTCAAGTACCAAGCTATACACATCTAAAAGTGTTTGGCTGTCAGGCATATGCTCATGTCAATCAGAGGGCCTTAAAGGGTGTCTTTATTGGTTATCTAGATGGGGTCAAAGGATACAAACTCTGGTGTACAGAGTTAACTCCACCTAGATGCATAATCAGCAGAGATGTTGTGTTCAATGAAGTGGAGGAGATTGACAAGTTACACACAGACAAATATCAGAGATCAAATCAACCTGGCAGTAATCAGTTTGAGGTGGAGACATCTAGTAGAATTGACCCAGAAGAAATACCAGCTTTAGATAACACTGGTGGTGAGGTTGAAGGTAGTCAGCCATCTCAAGATGAAGAAACAGCTCATACTCAGACTCAGGACTATCAACTGGTCAGGGACAGACAGAAAAGGCAGATAAGGGCTCCCAAGAGGTATGGTTATGCTGATTTAATTTCTTATGCTCTACACTCTGCCCATGATATTGATGTTGAAGAACCAAAGAGCTATGAGGAAGCATTAAAATGTCAAAATGGGAAGGATTGGAAAAAGGCAATGGATGAAGAAATGAATTCCCTGTATAAGAACTGTACTTGGGAATTGGTGAGGAAACCAAAGGATAGGAAGATTGTAGGATGCAAGTGGATTTTCAAAGTCAAGGAAGGGATCACAGCCAATGAACCAAGAAGGCTTAAGGCTAGACTGGTTGCTAAGGGATATACTCAAAGGGAGGGGGTAGATTTCAAAGAAGTTTTTTCACCAGTTGTAAGACATTCTTCAATCAGAGTTCTACTTGCCATAACAGCAGAACATGATTTGGAATTGGAACAACTTGATGTTAAGACTGCCTTCCTACATGGAGAGCTTCAAGAACAGATCTTCATGACCCAACCTGAAGGGTATGAAGTCCCAGGGAAGAATGACTGTGTCTGCTTGCTCAAGAAGTCTCTCTATGGACTTAAGCAGTCCCCAAGACAGTGGTACCTTAAATTTGATGAATTCATGATTACTCATGAGTTCAAAAGATGCAGCTATGATTGTTGTGTCTATTATAAAGGGTTGAAATCAGGGCTGCATATCTATCTACTGTTGTATGTAGATGACATGCTCATTGCTTGCAAAGAGAAAGCTGAAATTGAGGCTCTGAAACAACTTCTCAGTTCTGTTTTTGACATGAAGGACCTGGGTTGTGCAAAGAAGATTTTGGGAGTTGAAATCATCAGGAACAGAAGAGAAGGTTTAATATTCTTGACACAGGAGAAATATCTAAAAAGGGTACTGGAAACCTTTGACATGCTAGACTCTAAGCCAGTTCAGCTTCCATTGGCAGCTCATTTCAAACTCAACAAGCTCAACTGTCCAAGTACAGAAGAGGAGAAGGAAGAAATGAAGGATAAACCATATGCAAATGCTGTAGGCTGCTTAATGTATGCCATGGTATTGACAAGACCAGACATCTCACATGCCGTGAGTGTTGTGAGTCGATACATGGCATCACCAGGCAGAGAGCATTGGAAAGGGGTGAAGTGGATCATGAGGTATATCAGAGGCACTCTTAACCTTGGACTAGTATATGGAAAAAGAAATGCTGAAGGAACTGGCTTATGGGGATCTGTTGATTCAGATTTTGCTGGAGATCTGGATAGGAGAAGATCACTTACAGGGTACATGTTTTTCTTAAATGGATCCCTGATAACTTGGAAGGCCAGCCTGCAGCGAGTAGTGGCTCTCTCAACTACAGAAGCCGAGTACACTGCAGCAACTGAGTCAGTCAAGGAAGCTATATGGCTAAGGGGTCTCCTGGGTGAACTTGGACTAAGCCAAGAGGTAGTCTCAATCTCTTGCGACAGCTCAAGTGCCCTGCATCTCTGTAAGAACCCAGCACACCATGAGAAGACCAAGCATATAGACATCAAACTCCATTTTATAAGGAATGAAGTTTCTAAAGGGGTGATCAGGATGATTAAAATTCACACTGATGATAATCCCTCAGACGTTCTGACTAAGGTGGTTTCAACAGCTAAGTTCAGCAAATGCTTGAGCTTAGCTGGAATTTGCAAACTCTAATTTGCATAATGGTGGTGACAGAATCAGAGTTGGTGTTTGATTCAAGGTGGAGAATTGTAAAGCAAATGAATGCAAACACCTTGAGGTTGAGAACGACAGCGTTTGAGGGATGCTGGTTAATTCGGTTTGAAGTCACGTGTGCAAGCTTGTGACTAACTTAAGTGAAACGGCAAGAAAAGGCGAGTTTTGCTCATAATTAATGTAACAGCATGAGGAAGCCACGTGTGGAAGCTTGGTTCTTTCAGTTGATTCTAACGGCTGGACACGTGGAAGGAAGGCATGCGTTACGGGAATCAAGGTGGTTATTTCCAGCTGATTTAAAGAGCTGGATGATGAAGCTTTACAGACGAGAGTATTCAACAAGAGGAGGTATTCGGTGAGAGAGGAGATTCTTGTCGGAAACATTCTCTCGAGAATACTTGTAATATTCTTCAAAAATCAATGGAAATCAGCTCTGGTGTTTCACTCGTGGATGTAGGTCTCTCAATGATCAACCACGTTACTCTTCTTGTTCTTTGTGTGCATGATTGTTTTCTGTGTTAGACTTTATTCTTCTTCTTGGATTACGTTCTTGCTTGTGGGGTTCTGTTTAGTTTTAAGTTCGAATTGAATCAGATCAAGTTCTGGATTTGCAACTTGTTCTGCTCTCTGTTAAGTTCTTGGGCAGAGCCTTCGATCTGACTAACATAGATCGGTCAAAGCTCTACAGTATCAAATAATTGCCAAAAAAAAGTGATAAAAAATACTATACAATTAAGCTCTTATTAAATTTTCCCACAATTGTGTTTTGTTCCTGTTCCAATCTTTACCTCATGTTGTTGAGTGTTATTGTAAAAATCTCGCAGTATTGAGTTGTTTGAACGAAATTGATACCTAGCCCGGTCATAAAGTTGGAGGACGACAAAGCGATTCACACGCACCATGTCAAACTTAAACTTGTGTATTCGGCTATTTGTGTCGATATTTTATAGTTATTCTGCTTCCGCTAGGCATTACGTGAGTAGATAAAGTAGCTAGGACATAGAGCTCCATATGATACACTCTTTGTACAAGAAGTCACTTTTTCCTCACAGAACATATCTAATATTCTAGGCCGTAGTCGAAGACCAAAGGTTAATTTAATTTCTTTAATTTGCAATTTATGGCCAGTGGCAGCTACTTCTTAAGATTGGATTATTTTCCCTCATTTTAGTCATCCTTGAAATTGTATTAACTGTAAAAATTATGTATCAGAGTTACTGTGTGGTTAGTGTCTGAATGATGCTATTTTCATTTAAACGAAGGCTGATATTGTTGGTGATAAATAGTTAAATACATGCTTACCAGCCACCGATGCTCCAGCTCCCAAGAAAATAAGTATTCACAAGTGTTGCTGAGAGCTAGCCAAAGTTAAGCTTGATTAATTAAGATCCGTCATTTTATTTAATAGTTATGAAGTTCATTAAAGAATAAAGAGGCTGTTTATCTTGTAAGAAACTTTTCTAATTTAATTAAGGATTAAAATAGAAAATAGTGACACTTGAATTAATATGAAGTTATCATGTGCCATCAGCTTTCACTAACAATTTCTTTCTAATACATAAGTAGAAAATCTATTCATAACCGTTAGTTTTGTAAAGTATTGTTCTTGCTTATGTAAACAAAATAGAAACTTTAAGTGATGTTTGGTTGGAAGGAGAGAATAGAGGAAAGGAAAGTAATTTAAATTTTATTTTTATTTTTATTGTTTGACTACACAAAATATATAAGAATATAATTTCCATTAGAATTTAGTATCCATTATAATGTAGAATTTGAATTCCACATCAAGGGGTGAATAATTCAAATTCCTCTTATATTGGAAACTAAAACTTCCAGAATTATCCTTTAACATTTTAACTTGTTTAATGCCATTAATAATTATTATTTATAATTTTATTTTATCAATTGAATATTATAAAAAATTTATAATAATTAAATTTAATAAATGATTTAAGAAACTTAATTAAATAAATAAACTTATTTATTTAATATGAAAATATAGAAATATAAATTAACTATTGCCGAACATCCGCTGGACCGTTGGCGGACCCCTCAAACCATCACTGGAAGCTGCCAGAATTTTGTCAGAAAGTCTCCTCCTGTACTTGACCGCCGTTGACCATTGACTGTGGTTGGCCACCTTTAACTGCCTTTTATTTATATTAAATTATATTAAATAGTTTAATATATTAAATTATTTTATATTTTATATTCAATATACATCATGAATTGTTTTAGGACTTTTTGAAATTAAAAAAGTTTGGTATTGATATTAAATTATATTTCGTTAATAATATAGGTAATTTAGTATTTAAGGTAAAGGATAAATTTATCTAAAGGAAAAAAATTGTAATTCCTTTCCCTATCAAATTTTATGTCAAATTAAATAATGACATTTAATTTTATTATTCTCCTCTACTGCTTTCTTTTCCTTTCCCCTCTATTCTACTCTTTTCCTCTCTTCCTATTTCTTTAAACCAAATATTAGGGGTGTACAGAATCCAATCCGATCCGCTTAATCCGTCCGATCCGAAAAAATCTGATCCGTAAAAGTCCAATCCGTGGATCCGTGGATTGGATCGGATTGAAAATTTAAAAATCCGCAATCGATGGATTGGATATGAATTTACTTATGTAAATCCGTAAAAATCCGTAAATTCGTAAAAAAAAAATATTTATTTAATTAATTAAAAAATATTATAAACTTAATTAAAAAATATTATAAATGTGTCATTACATAGTTACATAACCATTGTAACATATCTTACCCATTAGCCCATTACCCAATAATAATATAAAATAAAACATAATTAAATAATCAAATATATAAATATACAGTCACCAAATAAAATGATTAAATAATCAAAAGGCAAAGATTTGATGTACAGAGATTTTGAGAGATGATAAGAATATATTTGATGAAGCTTGACAGATTTGATGGGATGGCAAGGGTAAATATTTATTATATATTTTATTAAATAAAAGTTTTTTATTTGTTATTTATTTGAATTATATGTATTTTGTTCAGGTTAAAGTACGAAATATAAATTGGTAGCGGACATTTTTCTTTTCAGAGTATCATAATTTGCAACTTTAAATGCATTATTGTAACTTTATTTGAACAATTAATTTTGATGTGTTATATTTTGAAATTTTGAATGTATTATTCTAGAGTGTGTTGTATTTTTAAATTTTTAATGTATTATTTTAGCTTTATTTAAATAACTAATTTATTTAAATCTTATTTAATTTTGAATATGATTGTTAGTAAAATTATTTTTATATTAGATTTTTTTCTATTTTATTAGTTCGTGGATCGGACAAAATAAAAATTTTTAATCCATAGACCAATCCGTAAAATGATGGATCGGATATGGATTGGGTCAAATCCGCATCCGATCCACAGACGTATGGATTAGATTTGGATTGAATTTGAATTGAATTTAACCAATCCATGGATTGGATTGGATTGAAAATTTGTAATCCGCAGAATCGTGGATCGGATATGGATTGATGTCCGATCCGTAAAATCCGATCCGTGTACACCCCTACCAAATATAGCCTTAGAGGCTTCACCAATTAGTTTTTAAGTATTTTTTTTTTTCACTCATCACCTAAGGTCAAATTAAGTTTAACATAAAAATTCACAAATTTACCACGTCCACGTTGCTCTGCTGTGTGGAGAATTCATTAAGTATTTTATAAGATGATGGTCATCTTTCTAAATCCTATAAAATTATAACAGACAATTTAACATAAAAATTCAACAAAAAAATCTTATAAAATTTAATATAAAAAATCAACAAATCTTTTTTTTTCTACAGTCTTTTTCATTTGGCTCTATTTCTTCTGAATTATATACTGCTTCCCCAGATAAGGAGGACGACCTTTACGACATGTAGCTTCTGGATCATTAATTACATGTCCAACATTATTGTTGCTATAACTTACTTCACCTATACCAATTGTTGGTGAAATAGTTGTTTCGACACTTGCACACCAAATTTGCTTGGACAGGTCTTTCGGTGTCTTGTTAATCCAATCTAATACAAATTTGTAACTGCTTTCATCATTAACAGTTATGTTTGCAATCTCACTGAAAGCATTACACATTTTGTCATATCTCTCATGCTAAATAGATAAATGCTATGCACCATAACTAATTTTTACCTTACTGTAGGATCTCTTTACATATTTCCTCCGCCTTGACAAAAAGTATATTTTTTGAAGTAATTTAACACTTTTACTTTTCAACACTGCAAGGGCATATCTATAAAGAATCCCCCTAAATAGAAACTTTGAATAGATACATGTAACTTCACACGCAACTTCTTCAAAAACAACCTCAAAGCTTCTTTTCTTGCCTTGCCCATATGATTCAGTGATTTCATATATTGATCCCATAGAATTAATTATATCACAATACATCAGTGCAGTTAATTCTTGTTGAAATTCTTTAAACTTAAAAATAATGTACGCCTCTTCAACTTGCTTCTCTATCTCATATCTTGTTACACATGAAGTTTTTTTTACCAAAAATTTGGCACCTGCTTGCCATTCTAATTTAGCTTTCCTTCTCAAGGCATTTTCGTACTACTTCACAAATTGTTTCAAATTTGTTTTTGAGTTAACAAATCCATCAAAAAATACATTCATGCTTCTACTTCGTTGACTTGTTGACATTCCTACACAAAAGATAACTTTTTAATAACATGGAACTCAACAATACCACTCCTCATATATACTATTCAACCAATCATTATCCCATAAATCATATATTGCCATCATGTCACGCCAAACTTCCTTAAACACAGCAGGGCTCAATGAATCATAAACAGCAGAAAGCAACGAAGAAATAATACATTCACGTTCTTTAAGAATTCCTAACTTCTCAGGCACCTTCTTCATTATATGCCACAAACACATTCGATGCCTAATCGTAGGAAAAACATTTTCAATTACCCTTTGCATTGCTTTGTCTTGGTCTGTAATGGTACCAATGAGAGGAGAGTTAGACATACATGATAGTCACGTTTCAAATAACCACGTAAATATCTCGGTATTCTCGTGAGAAATTAATCTGCATCCTAATAAAATAACCTGGCCATAATGATTAACTCTGATAAAAGAAGCAAATGACATATCATACTTGTTGATAAGATATGTGGTGTCAAATGTAATGACGTCTCCAAATATTTGTAAGCTATCCTATTCCTCGGATCTGCCCAAAATACATTCTTTAATCGACCCTACTCATCCAAATCAATACATTAAAAAAAAAAAAAATCATTGCATTTTGTTTGCTTTTCTAAAAGTACTTTAGAATTGTCATAATATCTCATTCTCCAAGTTATAATCGCCTAGTTTTGTCAATAAAATTTTTACAATCTTTTACTAGAAATGAGATATTTTCATATCTGCCAACTTCAACAATAATAAAATTAAAATTTCGAGCAATGTTAATTCATGCACAATCATTCATTTCAATATGCTTTCTTGAATAGACAAGAAAAATACATAGCTTTGTCCAGACTCAATCCATGACTGTGCTGAAGGTTTAAAGTTCGAAGAACCCATTTTTTTATCTTCATTTACATAACCTCCAATTCTAATATCACAGTTAATTTTCACAATAGGTTTCGGCTTCAGCACATTATAGATCTACTTTTTGACTTGCCACTACGGCTACATGCCAACATCATGTATCTTATATTTCTATCACTCCCTTTCTTACTAGTTACCTTCTTCACAGGAAACCATTCTTGTTTACCATAGGCTTTGTAAAATTGTCACATTTCCTCATGACTATCAAATAATATCCCAAGAGTTGGCTCATATTTTTCTGATTGCATATCTTCGACTCCACCTTCATTTTCCAAATTTTTATTTCTACAAAATAATTAATATATGTATTAAGAATAAATTATTATAAATTTTTACAAAATTTTGATCTAGCAATAATTTAATCCATTAAATTTTGAAAAATTTAAATTTAAATGGAACCAAAATTTAAATTAAAAAATTCTAAATTGAACAAAAAATTTAAATTAAAAAAATTATAAATCGAACACAAAATTTAAATTTAAAAAATTTCTAAATCAAACACATAATTTAAATTAAAAAATTCTAAATCGAACACAAAATTTATATTAAAAAAATTTCTAAATCGAACACATAATTTAAATTAAAAAAATTCTAAATCAAACACAAAATTTATATTTAAAAAATTTCTAAATCAAACACATAATTTAAATTTAAAAAATTTCTAAATCAAACACATTTATTATTATCATTTAACTAGTAAATTGCGACATTTCTATTATTATGATACAACAAAAGATAATATTCAAAATAAAAAAATCACTCTTTATAATTAAGTAATTACTAGCTGAGTGTTTTGTTTCCATATCTAGATCGGCAGTGCTTCCGTGCTTGTGTAGATTCAAATTGACCACGAGTTGAGATGAATGGCGACTGGAGTAAGCGAAAAATTGGAATGCTTTTAGATGAATGGCAACTGAAGTAATGCTTGTGACGAGCAATGAGTAAGCTAATGCTTGTGCTGCCGTTTCGGGCGGCGTTCTCTCCTCCTTCTCGCCCTTTAGCATTTCCCCAAAAAACAAAATGGTATTTTTTTTGGTCTTATTTTGTTTGTTTATGTATCATTCTTGAGAAAACTTTTGTTGCTACCGAATTTAATATAGGATTGTGTTTGTGAGGTTTCAAGCGTGAACAAAGTAAAATTTGTCTTCTTTGTATGGACAATGATATGGCCATCTGCAGGTCGATGCGTTATCGAATATGTACAATGATTAGTTTTACTTTACATTGCAACAAGCAAATTACTCATTGCATGGGATTTATATTAAATCTGATTTTTTTTTTTACATTTATTTAGAATAAAATGGTTATTTTATTTTTGGGGTAAAAAAATTAATTGCTCAATATTCTATTAGTTTTCATAACAGCGTGAAGACCAAAATGGATGGGTGCAACACATTATAATTTTTAGGTGGAATTCTGTAAAATATATATATTTTTTTTTATTTATTTTTTTTTAAAAAAATACGTAAAATTAAGTAGTAATTGAACTTGAATTCACCATTGTCATGTAACTCTTAAAACCGATTGAAGTGGCCCGGCCCGGCCCATTAGATAAGGTGAGTGGCTAGCTAGGGTTTAGTTTTGCGGCCATTAGTATATGAAGCAAAGCCTCACGCATCGATTTCGTACGTTAATGCTGCCGTCGAGACTGAGAGAAACGGAGATAGTCTTCTTCATTTCGCTCTGTAAACAGGTATGTAATAAGCAAGCTCTCTCTTCTAGCATCTGGCTCTAGGTCTCGGATTCAGTTGACTTTAATTAAAATTACGTGTAATTATATGCCCATCAATCTTAATCTTTCTATATTTGATAGTTAGTTTTGAATCTAGTTGTGAATGTGATTGTGCTCACAGAAATGAAGCACAACAATGTAATTCCAAATGGGCACTTTAAGAAGCATTGGCAGAACTATGTCAAGACTTGGTTTAACCAACCTGCTCGCAAAAATCGACGACGAGTTGGTCAGTTTTTTTTTTTTAATTAGCTTTATTTTACTTCTTGTTACTGTTGATGTCGTTTTCATTTTGTTGGTGGTTACTAGTTGTTTGTTTGTTTAAAAATCACTAACAGCTCGTCAAAAGAAGGCCGTTAAAATCTTCCCTCGCCCTACTGCTGGTCCTCTTCGCCCTGTCGTTCATGGCCAGACTTTGAAATATAACATGAAATTAAGGGCTGGCAGAGGCTTTACTCTAGAGGAACTCGAGGTCTCTTTTTTTTTGTTTCCCAGGTTTCATTTTCAATAATTTATTTGATTAATATGTTGCTTATGCATTCACATTATGTTAATTATGATTCAGTTGATGTTTCTTTGTTATTATTGCTTTAGTTAATCTTATTCTCTTTACCCTAAGGCTGCTGGAATTCCCAAGAAACTGGCTCCAACAATTGGCATTTCAGTCGATCATCGACGCAAGAACCGTTCTCTTGAGGGTCTTCAATCTAATGTTCAGAGGCTGAAGACTTACAAGGCCAAGTTGGTTGTTTTCCCAAGACGTGCTCGCAAGGTCAAGGTAATTTTTTTAATTTAAATTTGCCAAGTAAGAGATTCTATTTTATTTAATGTTTGTCATTGGTTATCTTGATTTATATCTGGATGCTTTTACAGGCTGGTGATTCTGCTCCTGAGGAATTGGCAACAGCAACTCAAGTACAAGGACCTTACATGCCCATTACTCTTGAGAAGCCTACTGTCGACCTTGTTAAGGTTAGTCAAGATATGAAGTCCTTCAAGGCGTATGACAAGCTCCGGATTGAGCGTGCGAACGAGCGCCATTTTGGTGCCAGGATGAAGAAGGCTGCAGAGGCTGAAAAGGAAGAGAAGAAGTAAAAAAAAAACTTGTTTAAGCAGCACCTTGAGTGTGGTACTACATTTTACATTTCAATTTTGTATCTGTTTGTTATAGTGATTTCAATCTCTTAGCTTTAGGCTTGAAGAAGTTATTTTAGTTTGAATGTGGGAAGATTTATTGGTTATATTATTTGCAATGGACCTACCCTGTGGTTGTCTTGTTTTTTAAGCCTTTACAGCATTGGCAATTTTAAAATGTGTGCATATTTTGTCTTGGGTGCATTATTGCAATGCAAATTGTGTTTGACCAGTGTTTAATTTGGACAGTAGCTAAAGGAATTTTTTTTTAAGTGTTTAAAGACTAGCAATTTCATGTTTTATTCATGCTGGTTTCTTAAAAGACTAGCTAATCTTGTGCTTGGTATTTTAGTTGTGGCTATGGCTATCTTAGAGTTGCTCTAAGGTAGAGCACAAATCACAGCCACATACGTAAAGTGAAAAATAATAACAAAATTCATTATAATTTTGATCGAGTAGTTATCAAAGCGTGTTGTACTTTAGAGCGGTTTCAACAGAATTGGATTTTTTAGTTGTTTGTTTTCCAATCACCCTGTAAATGAATCGACTTTGCGGAAATTTTGGAATTCTTACATAACTTCAATATTTTTTATTTTTATTTTTTTCAATTGCTGAGAATGGAGTATGAAGATATTCGTTTGATATAGAGTTGTGGACTGAAGTGAGTTTTCTCTCTTTTAAGACTATCATGCCATTTTTATTTTATTAGTTCTTGGAAAATTATGACTTAATTTTTAGGGATGGCAAAGGGAAGGGGATCAACATTCTCGTACACATTCCTAATATTTTGTATGTCTCTGTTCCTTACCCGTCCTGTTAGAATCGCTTGAGGAAAGGGCATGGGGATCCCTGAATATTAATGGGGGATTCCCGAGTCCCTGATTTCTGAATAATTTGTACGTTTTTTAGTTTCCCAACATAATATAATCATATTAACCTAAAAATGTATAAAATAAAATGAGAAAATCATGGATGGGTCTTATTTCATTCTATTTCACCAAAGTTTTGGTATATATAATATTGAAATAATATTTTTCAAAACAAAATTCAAATAATGTAATATTTATACAACATTGACGTGAGTGCTGGCCAAAAGTAATGATATCTTTTAGCTATTGACTGTGGCGCGAAGAGCGCTTTGAGCCTAACTAACGACGTGACGAGCTGGGTGATGCGGCATGCTATTGGGCTATGATGAGATGACAAAGTGAATAATTTAGAAAAAAATGAGTGAGATTATGAGAGAGTGGCTTAGGGATTTGATTTATGAATTGTGAGCTTGCGAGCTTTGAGTTGTGAGTAAGTCTCAATTATATTAAAATCTTTATATAAATTAATATTTATATTATTTGTATAAATATTTTGATATGTGTTATTTACACTAACATTTAATATTTTATAATTTAAATTTTATTATTTATTCATTAATAATTCAAAAATAAAATTAAAATTAAAATGAGGAAATGGAGAGAAAATAGAGATTTCACTTCATCCCTATTCCTTTTGCGAATAAAAAATTTAGTATAAAATCATTCTATACTCTCCTCAAATGGGAAAAATCTCCGAGGCTCTTGTCCCCGTGGTAATTTATGTCATCCCTAATTGAAGGCTCATCTGCAGTATTTGTAGCAGATTGGTGATGGAAAGAGTTGCAAAATGTGGGTCATGACAAAACAACAACAATTAACAGAATTTTGGCCTCTTCTCTACCTTTTCAGTTTTCAAGCGTTCTTGGCTACACTAAAAATAGTAAAGAGGATAAGCTTTTGGATCAAATTTCCTCACCTAGAGTAAAGGGGGGGAAAAAAAAAGTGCACCGGCAGACTCTTATCACTGGTTTTATAAATAGGAACCTTACAGACTGGAATCGACTGTATCACATAATCAATAAACTAGAACCTTTTAGTTAATTTCTTAATTACAAGTCTCCAAGTAAACTGTCAGCTGATAAATGTTTCGGAATCTACCGTTTCACATTGCCACATACTACCATCACACTAGTATATTTAGCTGCACATTTGTCTCATGGATGTATAACTACCTTGACAATCCTACTTATTTAAAGATGAAAGTTGAGGAATTTGATCATGGATATAAACCTTATGAAGAAAGGAAAAAAGCAGAGCAAAACTTCACTTGCATATCAGATTTGAGCCGCTAAAGGCAAAAAGAGTGGAGTCTGACTGATTGGAACTGCAACATGAAAGAGCAGCAGACAGATCTGTAATGCAAGTTCACTTCCTAACAACAAGGTTCAACTTTGGTTTGCGAGCTGTCAATGATACTAGAGAGGTGGGGAATTTGTACATCCAGAGGCAAGCACATTCTTAACTCCATTGAAGTTTTTAGATTATGTATTTGCATGGACATCAATGCATAACATGCCAGAAAATTTTGTATTGAATCTTGCTGCTGCAATTTTAATATGATAACATTGTCCACATAAGACTTGAAAGAATTCCAACTAATAAATATGCTTCTGTCTCTGTTGGTGTCATTAAAATTAAAAGGAGAGCCTAGTTTATTTGAAAGCCATTATTACCGGATGAGGAAAAAAAAAATCATGGTGGCAAATCATTTTGTTCTAATTTTTGCCCCCTTAAAATTTACTGGAGAACTGCAAGTCGAGATCAAATTTTATCTATTACATGTTTATATGATCACATTGTGTTTGTCTGTGTTGTAGCAAGGGTATGGCCCCTAACAGTTGGTAGAATGTAAAAATGAACCTAGCTGGCCACCCATTGTAGTCTAAAAATTTTCCATTATGTCTTTGTTGAATAAGTTGAAAACTTCATAAACAGATGCATTTTCAAGAATAGGAGAGTCAATCGTCTCACGTCATTCGTGCATTCATCCGATAAAATTAGGTCGTGCATGGTCATTTTTAAAACTATTACTCAATAGCAGGTAATAGATGTAGTACACACACCCGGTATACTGAGATTATCTCAATACTTATAGCACTGATGTGTTTTTATTGCAACGATACTGCATACGCTGTTACAGGACTCTTTTAAGCCGAATTTGAAATATGATCACCAGGACCTGTGGAACAAAACCATTACTTAACGATATCATAGATATGATCATGGAGATGGCAACACCCAAGGCTCCATTGGCCATCACTTTATTTCTCATCCTGGTTTCCTCCATCTTAGTTAATGCTGTAAATAGCAAAAGGAATAAATCAAAGTTGACCTTGAGTTACCAAGTTTCTAAGGGGAAACAAATATGTGACTTATGAATCTGGAAGGTTTTGCATGTAAAAGAAGATATGCAATGGAAGGACTCACTTTGCACAGTTGGTGGAACCGGAGATGGGAATGTTCATTTCAACTCCACATTTTGTAGGAAGAGAGGAGGCTGCATCTTCCTGAATATTCGGATATCGAGCAGCAGCTGCCTTGACACAATCACAAGCTGCCCGTCTGTCCGCTGTTGTTGGTGTGATCGTCTTGAGATTCTTGACACCATCACAGCACACGGCGGAAGGGCTGCCTCCAGCCGTCAAGTAAGAAATGCAAGAAGACAAAGATGCATCGACTTGGCCGCAAGTGACAGCCTCTCCTGGCTTCACCATGATCTGAACCAAGGCAACGACCAACATCAATATGACGACACTTTTCATCTTTACCAATGTATGCTAGTAAACCCAAATTACTTTGAGGTTATACTTGAATGAGCTTCTGCCTGAGTGAACTTTAACGGAGGCTCACCTGGGGTATTTATAGCAGATTGGTGATTGAAAGAGTTGAAATAGGTGGGTTCATGGCATTAACAATAACAGTTACAGAACTTTGGCTTCTATCTACTTTTTCAGTTTTCAAGTGTTATTGGCTACACTAAAAATAGTAAAGAGGATAAGCTTTTGGATCATATTTCCTTCTATTTTGATGTTTCTGACCTTCTGTTAGTGCCTTTATTGGAAGAAACAATGTTTGTTGGCTCCCAGAACCACACAAGGGATCATTTAAACTGCAATAGAATTTCAATCAATCATGATTTTCAGGTATCTCTGCTTGTATCATGTCATCTATCTATGCTTGATCAACTGCTCATTATTTCCCCACGTAAGCTAAAACAAAAAAAAAAAAAAATCACGACGAGCAATTTAGGGCGCATTGTTCTGATCTTTCATATATTTTTATTTGTAAAACAGGGAAACTACTTATGATATAAGTATTCCAAGTAACATGAAACAGGAAATCTTTTCATTGACAACGACTTCAGTTTGTGATAACAGATTCGTATAGCCACTAACTAGAGGCTTTCCCTCACAACCTTAGCTACTACCAGGAACTACCTAAAGCTTCAAGCAGAGGATGAAAAAGCACCAACTGGCTAGAACTATTTGAATGATAACATCATTCAGACAGTAGTGCAAACTAATAAATTAAGCTTCCATCATGAAAATGAAAAGGAGAGCAAATTTATTTGAATGCCGTTACAACTGGTGGAGAAACAGAGATTTTCGGTGACAAAATCACTTTCTTTCATTTATAAAATTTACTGGTAGTACTGTATATCACGCACAAATTATCCATTGTATTGTATGATCACGTTATGTTTGTCTGATCAAGAAGTTGTATTGTGGTGTGCATGAATCAATTCTTTCCATTTCATCTGCCATTGTGGTAAATGAAGCTAGCTTACCATCAATTCTGGTCCATTGTTATGTCACCGTTGAGTGAGCTAAAAATTTCACAAACAGATTTTTCCATTTTCAAAGTGCTTTTCTTATTGATCCCAAATTTGAATGCAAGAGGTCAACATCCCTTTTGCTTTAATAAAGTTATCCATGAAGAAGATAGATAAAATCTCTAATAAGAACAGCCGCGGTTGCCATTTCAAGAATTGAGAGTCAAGTGTATCATGCCATCTACGTTGTTTACATGTAATACTATTGTGCGATCTTATCCATGAGTTTAAACTTTTGGATCAAAAATGTTTCACTAATATGTGTATTCATCCAATATAGTTGGAAAGTACATACATTCATTGACATTCATCTCAATGCTTATAACATGGATAAGCACATGTATTTATTGCAATAAGACTGCAAGCACAATTACAATACTCTTTTTAAGTAGAATTTGGTCTATGATCTCCAGGACGTGTAGAACAAAAGTAAGAAGCCATTATTTAACGCTATCAACTTATATGAGTTTGGAGACGGCAACACCCAAGGCTCCATTTGCCGTCACTTTATTTCTCATGCTGGCTCCATCTTAGTTAATGCTGCAGATAACCAAAAAGAACAAATCAGAGTTAAGCTTGAGTTACCAAGTTTCTAAGGGAAACTGTAAGTTATGAAGCTGGAAGTTTTGCATGTAAACGAAGATATGCGATGAAAGGACTCACTTTGCACAGTTGATGGACTTGGATATGGGAATGTTCATTTCAACTCCACATTTCGTAGGAAGAGAGGAGGCTGCATCTTCCTTGATATTTGGATATCGAGCAGCAGCTGCTTTGACACAATCACAAGCTGCCCCTCTATCTGCTCTGGTTGGTGTGATCGTCTTGAGATTCTTGACACGATCACAGCACACGGCCGAAGGGCTGCCTCCAGCCGTCAAGTAAGAAATGCAAGAAGCCAAAGATGCATCACCTTGGCCGCAAGTGACAGCCTCTCCTGGCTTTACCATGAACTGAAACATGGCAATAACCAACACTTTTCATCTTTACTAGTGTATGCTAGTAAACTCAAAAACTTGATTATACTTAGGGAGAGCTTCCGCCTGGACGAACCATATCGGAGGGTATTTATAGCAGATTGGTGATTGGAAGAGTTGAAATATGCGGGCCTCGGCATTACCATTAACAGTTACAGAATTTTGGCTTCTGTGCCTTTTACAAATGTTCCTTGTTACGCTAAAAATAGTTAAGAGGAAAAGCTTTTTTGCCATATTTCCTTCCCTTCAAATGTTTATGATTTTCTGTCAGTGCCCTAACTAGGAAGAAACATGTTTGTTAGCTCTCAAAACCAGAAACAATCATGATTTTCAGCCATCCCGCTTTTATCATCCATCTCACTCTTCAATCAACTTGTTCTTATCATCTTTCAGATCTCCCACAATTCAAAGCTAAAACTAAACAATAACAAACAATTAAAGGCAACATAACTTAATCGTAATAGCAATAGTCATACAAGGCAATTACTGATTATATATAAATACAAACTCTCCAACTACATGAAAACACAAAATTTTTCAACGACAATGGATCCAGTTTATGATATCACAGTTCTATACCACTAACCGGAGGCAATTCTCAGAACCTTACCTAAAAGCTACTACAAGGAACTACCTAAAGCTTCAAGCAAAGGAGGAAAAAGCACCAAATAGCAATACCTATTTGAAATTGTAATTGTATTTTAGTCAAACCTTAAAACAGATTTCAACATCTCTGTGCCAGAAGATAGCATCAATAAAATTCCTGAAGTTTAGAAAACACTGAACATTGACACCATTAACCGAAGATCCAGGCCATCATCCATACTTATCTACAACATGCCAAAAGTAGTCTACTCAGGTGAAGGAATACAACACAATACGTCCGGGCATGTTTCAAGCCTGGTAAAGGTTTCCACCAGGCATGCCTCTAATTCACTGTCTTGGTGAGTAGCTATTCTGATAGGAAGGACCATCGGCACTCTGGTTCATATTCCCAGGCATGTCGCCAGACCATCTGGCATTCGGCGGCACTCCTCCCATGTTCTCTGTGTTGTAATTAGGAGGTGGCTGCATTCCTCCGTAGTTGTTTTGTGGTGGTTGAGTTCCTCCGTAGTTGTTTTGTGGTGGTGTTCCTCCATAGTTCTGTGGTGGTGGAGTTCCTCCATACTTGTTCTGTGGTGGTGGTGTTCCTCCATAGTTGTTCTGTGGTGGTGGTGTTCCTCCATAGTTGTTCTGTGGTGGCGGCGTTCCTCCATAGTTGTTCTGTGGCGGCGGCATTCCTCCATAGTTGTTATGTGGTGGCGGCATTTCTCCATACTTGTTCTGTGGTGGCGGCATTCCTGCATAGTTGTTCTGTGGTGGCGGCGCTCCTGCATAGTTGTTCTGTGGTGGCAGCACTCCTGCATAGTTGTTGGGTGGTGGTGTTCCACCATAGTTGTTCTGTGGCATCCCTCCGACGTTGTTCTGTGGCATCGTTCCCATATTTGGTGACATGTTGCTACTGGGAGGGACACTGTTAGGGGGCATACCACTCATATTAGGTGCAGGGTTCCGCACACCCTGGTTCTGAAAATTGCGGTTCTGCATGTTCTCCCTTCTTCTTTCAAAGTTTCTTGATCTATCATAGCTGCGAGGCCTATCATTGCGCCTATTACGCTCATTGGCACGAGCATTGTTCCTAACCCATTCCTCATGGTACTTTGGGTCATAAGGAACTGCCTGCCCATTAATGAAAGGTTCCCCTGAAAATGCAGAAGAAAAGGTAATAAAGCATACAATATTGCACAACATAGCAATCAAGAGTAGGTAATAAAGAAGATCCAACTTCCGTGAAAGAGGTCTAGGGTTACATAAAATGATGGCCACTGAGATTACATGCAACACTCAACATTGTGCCAGACTTGTTGTTAAGTTAATAACCAACAAGTGTCCAGGAAAAAATATTAACAAGCTTCTGCTTCAACGAAAAAGGGAGAAACATGTCAAGTGCTGCACTTTTAAAAAACTGGGGGAAAGGAACATCATTGGTATAACCATAAAAAAAAGGTCGAGGAAAAGCTGGAAGGTATTCAAATTCAAGATACTGTCCTTGGATTATCCTAACAACACACTCAACAAAGATTTTGGGCAATTAAGAAGACAAAGAAAAACAAGACTTCATTGCATTTCAATATAGTAAAGCAATAAAGTACAATCTTTCCAAAAAAAATTTACTAGCGAAAAGAAACATAATGGATCATCACTGAATTTGATTGAAATAAATCTTCAAGAGTAAATGACAAGCCAATTGAACACTACAAGAGAGAAAAACTATCATATGTTACCCTGCACTATACAGACAAATTTGAGCTCAAACACTATAGTCCTATCTCTAATTTTAAAAACTGAAGGCATATCTTACCTCCATAATCTTTGTTCTTAACATCCAAATATGAATCAGGAAGAACCCAACGGACTCCAGGCAACTCTGCAGACAACCAAAAAAAAAAAAAAATCATAAGTTTCCTTCTGTAAAGGTCAAAGCCGAAAACAAAAGCATAGTCAATTAAAATATGTACCTTTGAGCTTGTATGAAGTTTCTTCATCCACAAGAGCTCCAAATGCATAGTAGTGCTTAGTTGAAACTGAGTAGATCTTCATCCTTGCTTCTTCCTCACTATATGTGAAAAACATTGAAGGTCAAAAGTCAAAAGGGCACAAGAAAAAAAATACTAACTCAGATACAAAAAATTGAAAAATAAATAAAAAAAAATATGAACCCATCAAAAAAAAAATACAGATAAATACATAAACAAAAATAATCAATAAATATTTGGTCTGACCGGCCGTCAAAAACCGTGGCCAGGGTTTTGATATAACGATCAATAATCTCGTCCCTTGTGGGGTCCCCTTCAGGATTTTCCATCACAACGAGCCAGTGCTCAAAATCACACCCATCAAGCAAAATCGTTTCTTTCGGAGGCCGGTTCGACCAATTGGGACTGCTGTCGTTGAGCGAAGCGGTGGCGGGACGTGTCGACATCCCGCGAGCGGAGGGTCCGGTGACGATGCCGCCAGAGCCAAAACGAACCGCGGCGGATAAAGGGCGGAAGCGGTTGAGGAAGAGGAGAGGGAAAGAACGGGATGAGGGCTTGATGGCAGTGGCGGTGGTGCAGAACGAGCGAGACAAGAGAGACGCTAGCGCTTTAGTGGCGGTGGGATTTGAGAGAAACGTGCGAGATAATATCTGGGTCGCCATTTCTGCTTAACCCTAAGCAACAGAGGGAGAGAGAAATGAAAAGGAAATTGGATGATAGGGTTTATGGTTAGGGCTTTATAGTTGTAGAAGCTGGAGAAAATAAAAAAGGAAAAGAAAAGAAAAGAGCCCCCGCATTTTTTGTGAAATTGCATTTAAGGGTTTTGAAAAATGGAAAGAGTTTTTTCTTTTTTTTTTGGTTTTTTCATTTTAATGGATTTCAGAAATTCTTGATTTTATGGCTGTGGCTTCGTTGTAATTCACTTACTGTAAAATATCAATCTCAACCACACGCATAAAATAATAAATAATAAAAATTTATTATAATTTATAATTTATTATTTATTATTTATTATTTTATATGCGAGGTTGAAATTCGTATTCTACCATAAATTAACTCTAACGTAACCAAATTCAGATTTTATTTATATGATGAGAATGTTATAATTAAAAGTAAAAAAAATTGTGGGATTTTATCTCATTTATCTTAAACCTTTTCAAAATAAAAATTATCTGAAGATTCTCGATATCTTCGAGTCAACTGATTTTTTTAATTCAATTTATATATCGAAGCTTTTTCTTATAGCCCAAAAGTTTTTAGGCCTTCAGCTGGATTCACGTCTGAGACTGCAATGCCAATAAGGCCAGGCCCATTTAACATGTTCGGTTGCGTTTGTGTGGCAAAACGAATGAGTGGTGGTGATTCTCCATCAATTTTATCTCATCTATCTCATCAGCTTCTGCTTCTTAATTAATCTCAATAAAGAATTCTAAAATAAATTTTTCTCTCAATATATTCCATCTAATCTTCACTTTATCTTTTATTGAAAAAAAAAACGTCACTTTACTCTTACTAATATTTTATGATTTTAACTTTTTTTCATACACAACCCCATTAAAACTTAAAAAGCCTACTTGAGAAAAAAATTCTTGAAATCTTTGTCTTCCTTTACTATTGCAGCTTTTTGGTTTTTCTCTTCACAAGTACAGCCATGGCTCGTGGGCCTGATGGGGAAACGAATTTATAGGTTCAGATTTAAAAAGAATAGAGTGGAGAAGGCCCTTCAGTTTTTTTTTTTTTTTTTAAGTTGATTATACACCAGAATATTTGCATTCTGCATTCTGCTTCATATCTTGATATTCTGAATCGAGACGTATATTCGGACTTATATTATTACATTCAATTACATGATAAATGCAGACAAATATGACTTATATTATTACATTTGAATTACATGCATTAAACGACCTCACAGACGAGACACCTCAACTCACATTTGTGAGGGAGAAATTATAAACATTTAAGCGCAATCTTTATGTGAATCAACTCAACTCACGCATGAAATGACGGCAATACCATCGGTAGCTTGCGGCCCTTTAGTTAAATGCACTAATGCACTAGGAATATAGATTTAACCATCTTATTAAAAAGGGCTCTAAGAAAGAACGATCAAATAGGCCAAGGTTTGAGGGAATACCTTGAGTACAATCAAGAAGATGGTGGTACAATATAAGAATTCAAGTTTGGTAATTGGTTCATTGAAGAAAAATTGATAATTTTAAAAGCAAAATTCAAAAAGAAAATGTTTTATTATAAACTCTTCTGTATATTATATTGAAAGATACAATTGTCTTATGTAACTTTCTTTTTAAACCATAAATATTACTTGCATAAAACTGTTTTTAAAATAGTATTATCGAAAAAATATTTATTATTTTATTATTGTTAATTGTGTCTATTAAGCGTGTATTACAATTTTCGTATTTATAATATAGGATATGAAGAATAATACTAAATGCATATTCAAACTTAAAATACAGTATATTAAGAGTTTCATTGTATGAATGTTGGTATTTTATAACAACACCAATTTATATACTTATATGTTAACATCTTTATTGGACACATCATTGAGTCTTCATTGATGCTGTAATACCCATATAATTTAGATTATGTCAAGTGCTACGGCGTTACCCTGGAACTAGAGCAGATATGAGCAAATTAGGACTTTATATATTATATGTATATGGGGTCCACATGACTGTGTAGAGAAATATTCTAGCAAAAAGAAATGCACACATGACAAGTCTACATGATGAAGTTAGCAAGAACTAGAGAAAAAAAAGAAGACTTGGGCATTAGTCTCTGTGAGGACGATAAGATCAAAGTAATTGAAGATAAATTAATCTCTACATGGAAATTATCATTCAAGATCAAGCAAACAATATCCTAGGATATCATATTAATGTTGGCATGATCTTTTAAGATCAAGATGAAGTTGATTTGTACAAATAAGAATCCATTTCGTTACACGCTTGTTCATCGTATTCCCTTCTTTGATTTATCAGGATTATAGTTATAGAGAAATATTGAAGACACAATATCCATTTATTATTCTATATATATATATATTATTGATGAAAATTAATATTACATTGACCATCACATGTCACAAACAAAACCGAAATACATAAATGTATTTTTTTTTTTTTTTTGTTACATTAAAAACGAATATGCGATTCTATATTTTTTTTTGTCGTGACATCAGACCTGATATTTACAACTACTATTACAGCAGACCAATACACTGATATTTACAATCAGATATATACTTGGGACTTATATTACTATATTTTCATTTTATTAAAGTACATGCCCAGACGAATGACCCCTCCATAGAAGAAGGATATATCTACTCCACTCGCATTTCGCAAGGGAGAGTCACATTTAAAAATATTTGCCCCCATAATGTTTTTATGGGGGCTTGAACCGTTGCCCTCACACTTGTGAGGGCAACGGCCCAACCACTCGGCCTAAGAGGCCGAGTGGGATCCCATATTTAAAGGCTTAAAAGATGAAGATTTGACAAGATTATGCTTTTAATTACATGTGATTCACCTATCTCGATATAAAGGATAGTCATTCACATATATTGCTAGAAACAAGAACGTAAAACAAATAGTATTTGAAAGTATCTTTTTTAAGCCTTTTAAGGATGATGCCATTGGCTTTTTGTCTTCTTTTAATGAGTCTATTTGTCAGACTTTAATGTGAGAAGAGATTGTGTCTATATTAGGACTTTACAATTCTTAGGCGGTTTTTATTATTCAAAGATTTGTTGATTTGGTCTTTGCAAGAGTGAATGTCATTAGAGCAATATAGGGATTCTACTCCAAAGGCTAAAACATTGGGATCATTCTTTGATTTAGGAGATGTTGTCTCTAGTTTTTTTGGGAGAAAGGATTGTGTGTTTGTAGTAGAGTGATTTTAAGGAAAGGCGGCATACTATTGACTAAAAAGTCTTGCTCAAAAGAAGAAGTAAAAATTTGGTGAGGATATAATAAAGTGACGGCGATCATAGGTAGGGGTGACAATATGGGTCAGGATTCGTTTATTCGATTCGATTCGATGTGAATTAAATGGGTTTGGGTTTGAAAAAATTAATTCGTTTAATAAATGGGTCAATTCGATTCGATTCGCTAATTAAACGAATCGAATGCGGGTTTGAGGATTTGGATTCGTTTATTCGTTTAGGATTCGTTTAATAAATGGGTCATAAACGAATCGATTACAGGTCGATTCGTTTAAAATTCGTTTATTATTCTTTTAATTAAATTATTTTTTTGTGCTTAAATTTATTTGAAAACATTTTAAAATTTGAAGGTCAATGCTGTAATTTATTTGTATTTTTTATATTTTATTTTGCTTAATTTTATTTATTAAATATATTTTTCTAAACGAATCATGATTCGATTCGATTCGATTCGTTATGGATTCGTAAAGAATAAGTGAATAATAAACGAATCCAGATTCGATTCGATTCGTTTATCAATTCTATTAAACGAATTAAACGAATCGAACCGAATATTCGTTTAATAAATGAATCGAATCCGAATCCTGAAATTTCAATTCGTTTAATAAACTAATCGAATCCGAATCCATAGAATTTTGACCCAATTCGTTTACGATTCGATTCGAATTCAATTCGTTTATTCGTTTTGCCACCCCTCATAGGTAAGGGTGTTTAGAATGCAATTCGATCCGTTCAATTCATCTGATCCGTAGAAATTGGATACGTAAAATTCAATTCATAGATTAGTAGATTGGATTGGATAAAAAATTTAAAAATCTACAATTGATGAGCATATAAGATATACATATTTTACCCTTAATTATATAATTACTAGTTATTTTTATTTATTATTTTTAATTAATTAAATTAATTTGTTGAATAGGAAATTAATTGGAGATTATGGATAATAAGAGTATGAAGAGGTTTAATTTGGAAAGTAATAAAGATTAAATTGAAAGACAAAAATAGAGTCAAGAATTGATGGCATCCAAGCGGAAGAAATCAAAGTAATTAATTAATCCAATTCAGGAATATGGAATAATTAAAAGATTTAATTTTGGCAATTGTCGATTGAGGTGCACGGGCAAGGGCTTTCAACTTCAAAAGTTCATTCATGGCTTGCGGGGGCCCATTTTGGAGAAAATAAAAGCTGAAGTTCGGCTTTTGCAAGGGAAGCCGCCCGGAGAAGAGGAAGAAAAGCACACGCAATTCGGCAGAAGAATAGCGGCAGCAGCTGTTCAATTTTCATGGTTGATTTTATTAATTTTATTGTTCTTAATTCAAGTATGTTCAGTTAATTTTTATATACTGGGGTTAAAGATGAAGTCATATTCAATAAAATAATTATCTTTTTATTTAATTAATTTCCTATATATGTTTTTTAACGATTATAATTTTTGTTTCACATGATTAGTTGAATGTTACTAAATCTTTTCACCAATTCTGTCAATGCATTATTGATTTTTAGGATTAATATCCGATTAAATCTATGCTTGAGTCTATAAAGTTTATATATGATTATCTTTAATTTTGTGTCTTTCATTAAATTATTTACACAGAGTGCTTAGAAAAACTTTGACTCTTTGTTATTCAATATGTTCACATGGATTCTTAGATGTCATACTATTAAGCAGAAAAAGAATCTACACAAGATTAATTTTAATTGAGCTTAATTGTTATATCCATGACATGACATAGATTGATTTCGATTTGTCACTCTAAAGTTGTGGATTAATTAATAATTAGATAATTACTAGTTGAATAGTGGTGGATTCTGAAACCTTGGTAATTTTTGTCTTATTGAATTCTCATTTGCTTTCATTGTTTTCTTATTTTAATTAGTTTTATTTCCCTTAAAAATTCAATTTACTCAACTAGGTTAGGATTAATATTAATTTTAGATTTAAATTAGACTTTTCAATTTATAACAATCCCTGTAGGTTCGACCTCGTTACTACTATTTTATCTTTAGATTTGTCTGCTTGCAAGTATATTAAAATTTGGCACAACAACAATCGGTGGATTGTATATGGATTTACTTCTATAAATTCACAAAATCCGTGAATTCGTAAAAAGAAATATTTATTTAATTAAAAATTAAACTTATAAACATGGCATTAGTACTTACTAATAAATAAATAAGTTAAAATATAGTTACATTAACACCATATTATATCTTATTGTTTATTTAATTCCTAAGCAATTAATTTTCACATACTAATCAAAACAGATTAATTTATGTAAATCTTATTTAATTTTGAATTTGATCGGTAGTAAAATCATTTTTATATTAATTTTTTTATTTAATTTGTTCGTGGATAGGACGAAATTAAAAATTTTTAGCCCGCAAAATAATCCTTAAAATGGTGGATTAGATATGGAATGAGTCAAATTCGCATCCAATCTACAGACATATGGATTAGATTTGGATTTTGTTGTGAAAAAATTTAATATACTCGCAAGCGCACGAATCTAGAGATAGAATAATAGTAATGAGATCGAACCCACAACCCACAAGAATTGTAATAAATTGAAAAATCTAATTTTAATTTAAAATTAATATTAATTCTAACTTAGTTGAGCAAATTGAGTTTTTAAAAGAAATAAAACTTAAAGTGACAAAATAAGAAAACAATTAAAGTAAATGAGAATTTAATACGACAAAAATTACTAAAGTTTCAGAATCCATTACTATTCAACTAGTAGTTATCTAATTATCAATTAATTCCCAATTTTAGAGTGACAACTCGAAATCAATCTATGTCATCTCATGGATACAACAATTAAGCCCAAGTAATTAAATCTAATGTAGGTTTTTTTTTTTGCTTAATAGTATGATATCTAAGTATCTCATGTAAACATATTGAATAACAAAGAGTTAAAGTTTTTCTAAGCACTTTGTGCAAATAATTTAATGAAATATACAGAATCAAAGATAATCATATATAAACTTTATAAATTCAAGCATAGATTTAGTCAAATATTAATCTTAACAATTAATAATGCATGACAGAATTGGTAAAAAGAATTTAATATGAAACAAGAACCATAAATATCCAAATCATATGAAACATCCATCTAATTGGTAACATATGAAATAAGAATTGGTAACATCTAACTAATCATATGAAACAAGAACCATAAATATTAATTAAATAAAAAAAATTATTTTATTAAATAGAATTTCATCTTTAACCTCAATAATTAGACATATTTGAATTGGGAGCAATAAAATTAATAAAACCAAAACCAGCCATGGGAAGACTAACTGTCGCTGCTCCTCTCTCTTTTGGCTTCCGCGTCTCTCTTGCTTCCTCCGGTAGCTACTGCCCCCCCTCCCCCCCAAAAAGCTTAGGGCCTGTTTGGTACCGTTTTCAAGGCTTTGTTTTCATTTTTGTTTTCAGAGTACAAACATAATACATGTTCGGTGAGATGAATCCAAAAAATAAATTATAAAACAAAGAATTCGTATTCACCTTTACAGTTATAAAATTGAGAACGTCTTAAACACGTTCTTAAATGAATTACAAATTAAATGAAAAAATAAATCCCAAAACAAAATCTAAAGTTATCTTCCTCTCCCAAAATCTTATCCCCTCCCTCTCGTCATCTCTTCACGCCTCCTTCTTCGTGGTCGATACTTCTTTCAACCATAACCCACTTGAACTGCATGATCTCTCTCCTCCTCCTCATCCAAGTCTACTTATAGCTCTCTCACCTTTGGTGGCATTGCTGTGCTCGTTAATCAGTAATCCACCGTCACCACTCTCTCTCCATTCCCAAAATCGATCACGCCCATCTCCGCTTACCACTGTTGCCCTGCCTCCACCGTTGTTGCTCCATCTCGCTCAACTGACCATCGCCTCGCCGCTCTTTGCTTCGCTCTCGCTACTATCTCGTCATTGGTACTAGTCTTCAATTTTTCCATTTGAGTAAATTGTGAGGGTGGTTCTTTTTGTTTATTTTAGATCCAAATCATATTCATTTAATTTTTTAGACAAATAGGATGGTTGTTTCTTGAGCTCTGGATTTGTATCTTATTTAAAGAATGTTAGAGAAAGGAATGATTTGCTATTGGCTCGATTTGTGAGAAAAGAAACACATATCTATTTAGATGCCCATATGAGAAATATGAGAAGGAAAGAAATTAGGATACTTGTCCAGTGAATTACAAAATTGAAATTTGATAGGAAAGCCTTTAATGGGAATTGAAACACATATCTATTCTGTGCTTGGTGGCTCCATAAAAGTAGTTCAAATTGAAATTTGATAGGAAAGCCTTTAATGGGAATTGTGCGACAGAGGAAAGAACTTTTTTCTTAGAGTTTTTGATTTTTTTTTTTAACTCAAAAGTCTATGGATCCTAATTCTTATTTCCTGTATGAATTGCAGACAATTTTGTTTAGTTCTCTTACTTGTATTTTCATTGATTAAAAGGGTATGAAATTGATTGAGAAGTGTTTGGCTATATGAAAAAAATATTAATAATAAGAGCAAAATAAGCTGCTCAATTATTATAATAAATGGTGTGCAAAATTCTCTTTGTTCTTGTGCATCTGCGCATACATGTGTCGAATGTGAATTAGCAATCCAAAATGATAGCTTGTTAAAAAAATTCTGCTTGTTTAGCTGGGTGAATAGCCCTCGCTAAGTTTACTACTTTACTTGCTTTGTGATAGGTCACAAATTAGAATTTCCTTGTTGAAAATAAACTACTGGTTACCAAATTGAAAAGTAGTACCAATCATCGCTGCACACACTATTAGCTTACCAGTTTCATTGTTGGGTTTGCTGGTTATATTATTGTTGCAAAGTATGTCTTGATATTACTTAATTTGTAGAGAAGAAAAAGGTAGCTTAGAGTTCCTTAAATGTTAAGTTAAAATTAAGTACGTTTATCAATTAACCTTGAATTTACAAACTTGATGTCTCATCACGGTTTTATTGCTGCAAATGCATTATTTTCTTTGTACTGAAGTGAATCTTTGATGTATTTATTAAGTTTAATGGAAGAATCCTAGTTAATTTTGCTGATTTATACACGCATTTAATGTCATTTTTAATAATTTATGTGCAGGAAATATGGATTCTTGGCTTTGCTTGGACTTATGGTCTGCGCGATTTCATTTGGGATCAATAAGCTTCAAGGATAAGCACTTGTAGTTCATCATTTTTTCTTGGGATGGGACTTGCTTTTCTTCCATCCATCTTTTTTATTCTCTATTTCTGTGGCAGCAGTTTTATGTTTTGTGTTGGTAGGGAAAGTACATGCTGAAATTTTGTCAAACCCGATTGACGTACTCTAATCACTTTGCTGCATGGCGCAAGCATAAGCTCAGAGTTGACACTGTTGTCATTAGAGCTTGTTTACATAAAATAAATGTAACTTGAAAGTACATTGTATACTATTGAAAGTACACTAATGAAGATGGAGACACTAGCAGGCCACTTATTAATATTGATTTATCTCTTGCAAGTGTCGCAGCGATGAATGTTACAAGAAATAGAATTGCAGCTTCTATGTGGCATGATTACATACGTAATGCATAATGTCTATCATGTAATTTTTTTATAATTATTTTGTTTAAATCACGTGTTGTAATACATATCTTAGTTATGGTGTAAAAATAATGACAATGTAAAATTTTTTTTAATTAATGTTAATTCTAAAATTTTATCATCATATAATTTATTTATAATAATTTTATTTAAATTATTATATTGTATTTGTGTTATTAATATTTTCTGTTATTATGTTCTCATTACAAATTAATTTGGGCGTAAAATTCAATATTGAACATAAATAAACAAAAAAGTTAATAACTGAAATTATGTTAAATAATTTATTTATAACTTGATTTAATTATATTATTGCAACTATCTGTTAAATCTCTTAAAAATAATGTGCTGAATAGTTTTATTAGTGTTTTAAGTAAATAAAATTAAATAACTTACATAATTGAAGTAAGGATATTTTTAGAAATTTATATAGTGTACAAAGTAAATTTTTTTTTTTTTTATCAATAAACTATGTGTGTGAAAAGTAATATAGTGTTCAAAGTAATATTTAGATGGAAATAACATAGATCCACCCTAAATTTAAATAAACAAGGTCTAGATTCTTTGAAAAATAATACTGAGAAAACGGAATCGTTTTCGTCACTATTCTATCATCATTTTCTCTTTTTATTTTTTTAATTATCGTTGTTCAGGTTCTTTTGACATATTTAATCCAAACGCGTCTAGCAAAAAGCGTTTAGTTCTGGTAAAGTTTATTTGATTATTGTTGTTCAGGTTCTTTTGACATATTTAATCCAAAAGTGTCAAGCAAAAGGCCTTTAGTTCTGGTAATTTTTTTTTCCTTTTCCTTTTTGGGGATATATTAGTTCTGGTAAAGTTGATTGGGTTAATTTGAAGAACATATAATTTGGTTTGCTACAAGTACTTCAAAGCACACCCTTCTCGAACATTAAAGATCGCTTGATTAAGTCATATATAGACCATAAATTGAGTAACGCTTTAGTAAAAAGATATGCATATATATATATATATATATATATATATATATATATGAATAACTTCAGCTTCATACTGATTAGATTCTTAACTACTTCTAAGTTCTAATCAAATCGATGTCCAACTATTATCCAATTTTGACAGCTAAAGATATTTTTAGCGCATTATGTCCTGAGCATCATTATTTCAATTCCACAACACAACACATATTACATTTTGACCATTGTGATACAGAAATTTCATGCCCCAACAACTAATTGTTGTAAGAATACTCCAACCAAACTGTTGAGCTGTCAGTTAAGGTTGGGAAAGATGGTGAGGCCACCAACACCAAACAGCACACGGTCAATGTGCAGCTCACCTGAAAAAACTTCACATAATAAGTAACACAAATTTCTTTCTCTGCTTCTTTTCTTGTAACACTTCCAAATTCACATTTGCCTAAAGAAAAATGCAAAGCAAAAACACATCAAGTCAAGCCAATGCCTAAAAAACTCTCCAAAGTGTATAAGCCCATGCATGCCACATTTCAATTATTTGCCCTTGCTTGCTTTAACTTGTGCACTAACACACAGTTTGGTGAGTTAGCTGATCTCCTAGTTCTCATTCAACTTATCTCACATATTCTACTTTTCTCACTTTTCATTCACTTTCTGGTCTCTACAACTTTCCCATGACGGAGTTGCCAGTCAGGTCACCGGTTTCCGGTAGCCGGAAAGCCTTATGCAAATTAGAAACTAAAAATTTGTCCTACAGGCTATGCAGTAAATTTGATGAGTTCAATTGGGTTTATTGTGGTGTGACTTCAAACAAAGATCCTAAGTTCATTTTGAAGGAAGTAAGTTGTGAAGCTAGGCCTGGTGAGATTACTGCAATTGCTGGTCCTAGTGGAGCAGGAAAAACAACATTGCTGGAGATTCTTGCAGGGAAGATAATGTCGCGAAAAGTTTCAGGTAAATTGCTAGTAAATGACAGGCCTATGGATGCTGAACATTTTCGAAGAATATCAGGATATGTCACTCAAGATGATGCACTGTTTCCATTGCTTACGGTTGAAGAAACATTAATGTATAGTGCCCTTCTAAGGCTAACTGCAGGCAGGCGAAAACAGGCTGCCGGTAGAGTTAGAGGGCTGTTGAAAGAGCTTGGACTGGATCATGTTGCAAGCTCAAGAATTGGTGGAGGATCATCAAATTGTGGCATTTCAGGTGGCGAAAGGCGAAGAGTTTCTATTGGAGTTGATTTAGTTCATGATCCTGCTGTTGTTCTGATTGATGAACCCACTTCAGGTTTGGATTCAGCTTCAGCTCTGCACGTGGTTACATTGCTTAAATCAATGGTGGTCAATCAAGGTAAAACAATTGTTTTAACCATCCACCAACCTGGTTTTCGAATCCTCGAGCTGTTTGATCGGCTTGTTTTGCTTTCAAATGGGTTTATTGTTCATAATGGAACACTAAATCATCTTGAAGAGAGGCTCAAGTCTGCTGGCCACTGCATTCCTCGCCATGTCAATGTGCTAGAATTTGCTATTGATGTCATAGAAAGCTTTGTTATACAAACTTCTGAAACTCTCAAGACAGCAAATGATAAAGAAGATCATAAACTGAGGGTCGCATACTCCAATAATTTTGAAGAAAAGCAAAAGCTTCTTTCCTATCCCAACTCTCACGTCCAGGAGGTCTTAATACTGGGACAAAGATTTTGTTACAATATATTCAGGACAAATCAGCTTTTTGCCACAAGAGTTATACAAGCCTTGGTGGCTGGATTTGTGCTTGGAACCATATACTTGAAGGTTGGCAATGATACAGGACAGGTTGCTCTGCAGACCCGAATTGGATTCTTTGCTTTCAGTCTCACATTCTTGTTATCTTCCACAACAGAAGGTCTGCCAATTTTCTTGCAAGAGAGAAGAATTCTAATGAGGGAGACTTCAAGAGGAGCTTATAGAGCTTCTTCTTATGTTTTATCAAACACCCTCATCTTCATTCCTTTTCTTTTGATGGTTGGTCTTCTCTTCACCACTCCAGTTTACTGGCTGATTGGCTTGAGAAGACAAGTTGATGGGTTCCTCTTCTTTTCTCTTGTGGTTTGGATGGTGCTTCTGATGTCCAACTCTTTTGTTGCATGTTTCAGTGCTCTGGTGCCGAACTTCATCATGGGAACATCAGTGATCTCGGGGCTGATGGGTTCATTCTTTCTCTTTTCCGGCTACTTCATATCGAAGGACAAAATTCCTGATTACTGGATTTTCATGCATTATTTGAGTATGTTTAAGTACCCATTTGAGTGTTTTCTGATAAATGAGTATGGAGGAGAACAAGGGAAAACAAGATGCTTAGAATTTGAGGAAGGAGAATGCAGTTTATATGGAACCGGGTTCTTAAAGCAGCAAGATCTCAGAGAGTCACAGAAATGGAGCAACTTAGCCGTTATGTTGAGTTTCATCATCGGCTACAGAGTGCTTTGCTTTTTCATCTTGTGGTGCAGATGTTACAGAGCTAGAAAATAGATTGACATTTTACAGCAAGAGAGACATGATTATGTTTCCTCTTTTTTCTTTTTCGCTTATTCTTTACTCAAAATTTTCAATGATAATCAAACCAATGTATGATCTTTGAAGAGATTCATTGATATAAGAAATTGTAGCCCAACTGTTTCTTGAAATAAATGGAAGCTTGGTTGCCCAGACATTTGCATCCCCGAACCCATTTTCTTCAGATTTTCCCAACATTCTTTGAACTGTTTCGTAGACGTCACCTATTGCATTTTGTACTCTAACCTGATCAAAATTTCCGCAAATATATTGATCTGAAGTATTGATAACATTATTAAAATCATGAGATGCTACTAAGTGATCACAGCTTAGATCAAGAGCTTTCCCAGAACTTGCTTCCTTGTTCCATCTATTTTTTAATCATAAGAAAGGAAAAAGGATTAACTTGAAAGGAGATCCGAACTACTGAGAGAATACTATGGAACGAGAACAAACTGTCATAAACAAACATGAATTTCCACTGATCTTGGCATTCACTTAATTATTGAGAGGTGTAAATTGAGTAAAGGAAAGAGCGGAAACTTCATTCTAGCCAGAAGAAGAAAAATAAAAGAATCAAAGAGATCGATTGCCTACTAGATTACAGAAATTATACATCAAAGTAAGTAGCACATTTGAGAAATGAAGTCTCCCTTGGTTAGCACTAATATGCACTTAAATGCTTTTGAAAGCAATTGTTAATTTGATTTTTTTTCACAGAAAATAAGAAAAGAATAATACTCAACATGCTGACCCTAAAATCTACAAGACAATTTACTAGACCTAATTGGTTCGGTCGAATATGGAATTGAAGGTCATGGTAGCATAAGAGGTAGTCATATTTCCCGAAGAGAAAGATGAATGATCAAGCTTGCTTGAGTCTCCAGATACAGCGGAAGCCTTGTCTTTCTCACCCTTGTCACCTCTCAGGCCCAACAAGTCAGAGAGAAGACCAGGTTTGGATATTTCCTCTTTGTTTACATCTATCTCACCTATTAGCATATTGACAAGAATAGACATGGATGGTCGGCGTTTCGGCATATCTTGGGTGCAGAGCAGAGCAATCTTCAGATATCTGTGAGCCTCTTCAACACTATAATCCCCATCCAATGAGGCATCTACCAACTCCACCAGCTTCCCCCTTTCATACAGTTTCCATGCCTACATACCACAAATCTTCTTAAGAATGTTTCCCAAGATGAGTAAATGACTCTTAAAGGCCATTAAAGTTTAATATCACAAATCAAATATCATTTGATAAAAATGCTTAAATGCATACCATTTCTAGAAGATATTGTTCTTCGTAAGGCAACCGCCTGTTTGTGTTACACCTCCCACTAACAATTTCCAGCAGCAGAACACCAAAGCTGTATATATCTGCTTTCCTCGTTAATTGACCTCGTATAGCATACTCAGGTGCCAGATAGCCTCTACAGAAACAAAATAAAGACGTCCAATAAATATGTGAGTTCAAAGGAAATTTTTTAATATTATGAAGTTATCATATTCAGAAGAAATCCAAATCTGAGACCACCAACTTGGGGCTTGGCAGTCCATACAGCACTTGTTTGCAGCATATTAGAATTCATTGCAATTAGATTAGAACAACTCTGACAGCATAACAAGTATCTATAATAGGTTTTACACCAGGTCTAAGATATATTACAATACTACTAGGGACAATAGAATAATTATCAATTTTGTGAAGGTTCCGCTAATTCAATCTCATTGACCGTATAGTTTTTAGAACCATAAATCAATAATGTGGAAATGTCCACCAGTCAACTCATGACTGTCAAACCAAATTAAACACCAGTCGAAAAACTTGATATGAGATTGAATCAAACTGCATTTTCTACAATCAATTTTAGCAACAATCTAGAGTCCCTTTAGAGAGTTGGACAAATAACCGAAGAGACTTATTTATAAGTTGACAAACTTACTCCGTTCCAGCAACACGTGTACTGATGTGAGTAAGGTTAGCTGGAAAAAGCTTTGCAAGACCAAAATCTGAAATTTTGGGTGTGAGATCTTTATCAATGAGTATATTGCTTGCTTTGATATCTCTATGAACTATGTGTGATTGAACCTCCTCATGAAGGAAAGCAAGCCCCTTAGCAACACCAATGCAGATATTACGACGTGTTTGCCAATTGAATTGAATACTGCTGTGACCTCTACCTAAAGTAGAATATTTTATTAAGTAGACAGTTGATAAATTCAAATAGACACACAACCTCCCGGCGCGCGGGGGGAGGGGGGGGGGGTGGTGGGTGGTTACAGCTGCTTACCTAGAAGTGTTTGTGCAAGACTGTTGTTCTCAAGATAGCCGTAGACCAAAATCCTGTGGTCCCCTTCCACACAACAGCCATATAACTCAACCAGGTTTTCATGCTTTATATCTTTGATAACATTTATTTCTGTCAAGAACTCCCGCACCCCTTGCCTTGAGTCAGCTGACAGTACCTTTATAGCAGCCAGACTGCCATCTTTCAACGTTCCCTGTTAATTAACTAGAGTTTCTAAAAGAAGCCGATTGTTGGAAGTTGAAAATAAATGGACAATTCATTTATTTATGAAGTTATTCTTCAAAACATTTGGAGAATATCACAAAGTATGCAATCACCTTGTAGACTGAACCAAAACCTCCCTGTCCTATTTTGTTGGCCGAACTGAAATTTTCAGTTGCAATTCGCAAGTCTTTGTAACCATAGAGGTTAGTATTAGTATCTTGAATTTCTGAAACATCTGTATTGGCATAAATATGTTAGAAGCTTTTAGATACACATAAAGCAAATAGAAGAAGCAGTTCTGAGAATTTGAAAACAAAGCATATCTTTGTTATTCGGTCATGCTCCAAAAAAGTGTAAAAATGCAACATCTTGTTTGTATTTCACAATATTTGGTCCTTACAGATAATAATGCTTTCTTTCGGTTAAGTGCTAGTTTAAGTGCTTAAGTATCATCAAAGTCGACTGTTAGTCAACCTAGGAAAATCCACAAAGCGAACCAAGTTTATATGAGGCCCTAGCCTAATGCTTCTACTCCATTACTCATGAGAATCTCCTTGACTTAATACCTTCATTAACTTCTACTCTGTGTGTAGCCGAGGAAGCTCTCTTCCTTCTGAAAAATAAATGGAAACAAGTCATGAGGAGTTGCTTTCGGTGAGCCAATGCTTCAGCCCAAATAAATGCTGTGCCCTGCACAAACCATTAATCAAAGACTACTTCATCATTTGGTCAATAAGAGTATATTCACCAAAAAACAATGCCAGTGTCATCAATAGCTTAATACCATCCACATCTTCTAGTTTCTCCATTAAAAGGAGAAAAGAAAAGAAGAAGAAAGAAAGCAAACATAAAATTTATGTGCATAATCACAAACTACTTGAAATGTGTATCCCATATACATCCATGCCTAAGTCTTAACAAGAGGAAAACTGTTAAATTCTACTTTGGCTTTAAAATATCCAGAGTCTGTCTAGGCAGGCTCATACATGCAGTTCCTCTTTATTACTATTAAATTTATAATGGAATTTATATATGAACTTCATTGTTTGACCAGCTTCTAAATCAGATCGAGTAAAGAAATAAATACAAAAACATATATATCGAAAGGGGAAGAAAAATGTTTAATAATTTATAATGAAAAAATCAGAGTAAAGTTTAATAATTACTCAACTCAGAAAACAAGAAACAACCAGCCTCTAATCACACAGTTCCCAAATTAATTCTGAAAAAGAACAAGTTGCAGAAGGATTCCATACAGATTATAAAGAACACTGATGATGATGATTATTATTATTATTTAAAAGACTTAATTCTTGTATGGGATTACCGTTAAACTTGCACTTATTAATATGATCAAACTACCAAAACAACTAATTCTTCACACTCACTACACATAACCCAAAAAAAAAAAATTAAAAAAGCACACACACACACATACAAAAAACTCAATTAAACGAAAGACATAAGAAATTATATGACACAGAATTCAGTTAGAACTTTCTTGCCAACCAAACAAAACGCAGTAAGCAGGAAAAAGCAGAGACTCTCCTCACCTTAGGTGGTGCAAAAAACGAGCAGATGTAAGATAGATGAGAACGGGAGATCGTTGAAGTTTGAGATATTGGGTGCGATAATAGAGTTGGAAATTTGCAATTGTCGGTCTTTCAAGTGCCGAGTTGAAATGTCAAAAGTCCTTTTAAATCACATCCGTTTTGGTCTGCTGGCAACTGTGAGTCTGTGACGCCCCTCGCCGTTTGGCCAACTTGTCTTCGTCATTTTGTCGTATTTTTCTTATCTTTGAAAATAAATATGATAACGAAACCCAAGTCTTGGCTGTCGAAAATATCAAAGTAGTCACTGTTGGGCCCTGCCAGTAATTTTCTTACCTCTGCTATAAAATTATTTTATGAGCTAATGACATAAATATTAAAATTTAAGTAGAACTCAAATGTTGGGGTAGCTTTTGGTTTATTATCATTGGGAAAAAGTGATTTTCACCTACAGGTTTTGATATGTTAGTTTATTTCATTCTTATTATTTAAATCATGATTAATTTTATTTTTATTTTTTAAACAATAACTTAAAATATCTTTTCGTTAATTTATTGTTCATTTACAGTATAATTTATTGAAGATGAAATAGAATTTTTAATTGCAGTGATACAAATTGTTTTAAAGTAAAATTCTCAAACATAAGTAAATCTTCTGTATAAATTTAAAATTGAGGATATATTAATGAATAAACTAAATAATATGCAAAATATATATCGAAGATAAAATAATTAAAAAAACATAAATTTCAAATGCACCAAAGTGATTTTTTAGGTTATTTTTGAATTTAAAATAATCAAGATAAATAAATAAATAATCAATTTACATTGTTATTTTATCAAAAAGTAAACATATACTTCTTTATTTACTTAAAAAAATACACACTAAACACATAAACACAAATTTAATATACTACATGTTAAAATATATTATATTATGGTATGTGTATTTTTGTCTTTTAGTTTATCACTGGCTTTGATTTGGTTAGTGATCCTTGATGATGATGATGATAATAATAATTTTATTGTGTTATCCTTAAATTTCTAGATTTAATAAACATACACTCACACGCTCACGTACACAGTCATCATATTCTTGAGTGTTATTTTTGTTTCATTAAATTATCCTTAAATTTAAGTTAGATGTTATTTAATTGCTCTGAAAATTTTTATTTTAAAATGATCTGAATTCATTTAATTGAAAATTCTATTTTATTCTCAATGAGTTATAGAATAAACTAACTATAAATTCACAAGAAGCATTAGAAGTTATTGTCTGAAAAATAGAGGTGAAATGAGGACCACGCAAAACCTTTTTGTACTTAGAAATATTACACAGTTGTGCCAAAAAATGGTGTACGGACGAAACTACATGGATATCGTTATCTACTTATCTTCCTTACATGTTTATTCAAAAAATTCTGTGTCAAAATGGGATTTATAATGTAAATTATTTTATAAATTTATCTCCTTATATCAAAACATCACAATCCAAGCTGTTGTATATAAAATTCGTTCATTCCTCTTAAAATAATTAATAATAATCAAAATATTTTTTTATATTATACGTATTTTGCTGTTTAATGTTGTCGTTACCGGGACACATTTTTAGGTTTGTATCATATTGGATGACACTAATAATATTACTATATTAATTAAAGTAACATGCTGGTTTATTATAATTATGTTGGGCTTCAGTAGGCTTTAATTGTATTAGTAGACTTTGATATGCTGGTTTAATTGTATATTTAAGTGGGTTTCAATTATATTGGATTTTATTTGAATTGTATACAATGTTAAAAAAATTAAACTAATTGTTAAAGTAAAGAAAAAAATTCATTTATAAATTAAATTAACAAATATAAGATTTTAGATTATAAATAGAAATAGCCATATTATTAACTAAATGGAAATAATTAAATGTTAATCTATTTTATTTTGATAGATATTAATAAATTGATAAGTTAATATTTTTTATGATAAAATATGAAACTAAAAAAAAAAATGACACTAGCCAAATATTTAAATTAGTTATATAAAATTTTATAACTATTGAAAGTGAAATAATCTACAACTATTCTTTTAATCTTAAGAGAACATATCCCATTTTGTTTAATAGCATATATAAATCCAGTGTTTAATCAAATGTTAATAAACTCTCACAATTACCGGAAAACTTAAACCCTCCACGAATTAAGGAAAGGAGGGGATGACTTACTAAACCAAGGAGTTATTAGCAAATTTTAGTTTCACTTAACTAAAATGTAGATTCAAAATAAATCATTCCAAGGGCTTTATTTAATTTTTTTTTTTTTAATCTTAATCACAAGGTGTCTTGAGAAAAGTCCCAGGACTTTATTTATTTTAGTTACTCAAATGTCTATGGGAACAATAACTAATTCTCTCAAGTAACTTATTATCTCGAGCCTCATAATATTGAGGGTGTGAGTTTGAGTTATACAACAAGACGAAGGTGTAGGATTTCTTCCGTACACAAGTGATGTAGATTTGTGTTTTCAACGATTGAAATAGTCCAATTCCTTAAAACAATCATGAACTAAACGTGCGGTAAACGATTCTTAACATATTGATAAGTTTTCTAATATCGAAGTGTCAAATTAAGCCGTCTAAATGCCTTCAATTAATTAAAGTAATTTTTTTTTTTTTTTTTGACTAGCAAAATCGGAAAGCATGGTCAAAAGTGATGAAGATAGTTTTCATTTTTTCCCTCACTCTATTTGTGGGAACTTGGTACATTAAATCCGAAAAGATATGTGAAGATCGTGTTTGACTTTGCGACTTATGAGGTTTTTTTTTGTGTTTTTGAAAGTAGAAGCTTCTATTGATTAAAGCTCGACAGTAACATAACTATTTGAACTGGAAATTCATCTGTCCATATTACAGATTTTTCAAAATCTAAACCCACTTTAGCTATGGAATGAGCCATTACATTGCATTTCCTGGGAACGTGTTAATTCTGATTCTGAAGCTTTGCCTGGATTTTTCCAATGTTCCAACATATCTCAGTTCTACTACTTCTTTTTCTCATAGAGAGATCCACTACCTCTTTACAATCTGATTCAATTATTGAAGGCATACATTTTTGTTTGTTCAGCCACTTGAATTCCGAAAATCACTGCTTCAGCCTCCATGTTTGCCACATCTCCTCTAAAAGGGACTTTCTGCACTGCTGCAGCTATTATCTAACTCTTTGAGTTTTTAATTACTACCCCCAATCCTGCTTTTGACTTAGGACTTTGGATAGCTGCATCCACATTCACTTTATATTTGTCAGCTGGAGGAGGCTCCCATTCTTGTGAAATGCGTAAATTAACTGGTAGCTATCAGTAGCGATTTTGCCAAAAAGACAAACAAGATCCGGACCATCAGGCTATGTTTTTCGTTGACTAGGTCAAGGAGTGAATTTTAAGTAATTAACGGCTACGTTGGAGAGAACTCCCTCGAAATCGTATAATTAAAGTAATAAATAATAAAAAAATATTTATATTTTTGACTGTATGGTTATAAAAAATACATTGTAATTCGAATATGGAAAAGATTTAAAAGAATTGTATTTTACTAACCTACTTTTACATAAATTATCTTATTGTTTTACGGTTACAATTTAAGAATATGGTGCATTTACAAATTCATAACTAGAATAGGGTAAAATCAAAATAGGTAGAAATCGGAATGGGTTGAAATGAAAATCAGAATAAGTTGTTTACGTGAATTGTAGGAATGAGAATCGGATTGCTTTTTATTTCCACTGATGTGTTTACTTTGTCCGAGAATCAGAATGGATCGTTTTAAGTCATTAAAATGCCTTTAGTTGATTATTGTCATTCATTATTATTTATTATTACAGTTGTGATTATTATTATTTAAAAAATATTGTTATTAATAATCATAATAATAATAATGAAAATTATAATGATGATGATGATGAAAATAATAATGACTTTGACAATATTAATATTATTGTTGTTGTTAGATGATAACTATTATAGTTAAATTATCATCATCATCATAATAATCATTGTTGTTGTTGTTATTATTAAAAATAATTACATGAATAAGAATAATAACAATAAAAATAACTTAATAATATAATGATATTCTAATTGAGGACAAGTGAAATTATGAAATTTGAATGGGGTAAAATAGAGAGTTCAAAGAATGAGAACTTGATTCTCAACCTTTTTTTGGGAATTAAGTTCCTATTCCTTAATCCCAAGAATATATGGGCTCCATATATTTTGTTCTCATTCCCTTTTATTTTAACAAGTATCATCAATCATTCTTATTTTAGCTCTCAATCCCTTAATCACAAAAGTAAACATACTATTAAATCCCTTAATCACAAAAGTAAACATACTATTAAAGTACTTAACTTGAGCTGAAAGATAAAAAAACATTAAAAGTAATAAAAATTCATGTTCAAAAGAGATTGAAGGTGAAACCCGGAATATGTGATGCAGACATCTATTGCCTGGCGACAAGTACCTGTTGCACATAATTATAGCCATTTACTTATATGTGACAGGCGCATGTTAGCCTGCCTGTCGATAAGAACAAATGTTGGATTTCTCTAAGTTGCGTTTAACGCAACGTAGGGGGCTCCACAAATGTTTATCACCTATACTCACAATATCTGCAATAGCTAGGGATCTGAAATGTGGGGGGTGTTTGGTCTAAAAAACTCATATTTACCTCATTATGATAGAAAAAAATTAGAGTGGACAATTTTGAAAAGCCCAAAAATTTTAAGACTATTTTTATAAATTCTCCTTACATTTTGACCAGTTGATTATATTATTATAGTGTTATGAATATAATAAAAACAAAAAATTGCCGATGTTTGAAAACATAATAAATCCTAATATTAAAAATAAATTCGATTGTCTAATTAAGTAAAAAAAGGCTGCTGCAAGACTAATGCGCACAATTTATATGATGCCATGCTCAATTTAAACTATATAATATTTTATGGCTACAACATATCATATGCCTTTGAGATCAATCCACAAAGAAAGCCGCCACAATTGATTAAGAAAACTAATGACCATTCTAATAATTTTACTACCCCAATTTTTGGATTTAAACTTCATTGTCTCGTATATTTTTAGTTATGGATTTTACATGGCTTTAATTTTTCTCTTCTCAGGGGTCCGTTCCTTTTTTTTTTTTCTAGTGTTTTGTTTGTTTAATTGACGAAAAGTCAGTTTAATTACTTGTATTAGTAAAATTGTGAAAATTATTAAAATTAATTTATGTATCATCTTTGGAATCTTCTTAATGTCACCTAACAAACTATTAAGATGATATTTGGGACGGGACAATGAGTTCTAAGGGAAATTCATAAAATAGTCCTAAAACTTTTAAATCTTTTAAATTCGACTCCTCTAACTTTTTTAATCATAACTAAATAAATACAAGTATTTAAATCAAATAACCTCATTACTTTTAACAAATTATCAAACCAATACCGCCCTTAAAAAATAAACAAACCTCACTACCTCACCTAATCACCAAACCTTATCACTCACAATAAATTATCAAATTCATCAAACAAATATCATACTACATAACTGAAGATAAAATCATCAATTGGAAAGTAAAAAGTTAAAGCTAGTGTGTGTTTTTACACATGTGGATTTATAATGTATTAAATTTAGGATTTAGGTTCAAAATTGATGTGGGTTTTATTGTAAAAGAAAATGTGGGTTCTTAAAGTACTTAGTTTGAGTGGAGAGATAAAAAAAAAAAAAATTTCATTGAGAACAATAAAAATTCAAATTAAAATGAGATTAGAGATGAAACCTGAAGTATAAGTAAGATGTTTCATTTGTCATTAGCGACAAGCAGGGTAACAATCATTTATCCTGCGACAGGTAGGATGAGAGGTTCCTATCACACGTAATTATATGGCTGTTGAATATATTGTATTTATGTGTGACAATCACTTGTCACTAATGACAGATGCTTGTCGTACATACTCAAAGTATGTTTGACAGCCATGTAAAAGTGTGCCGTATATTGACCGTATCATGTTTTGTAGTGTCTAAGCTTGTATTTTTTTTTCTAATCTTTTAGTTTAATAGATTCAATTGTGTTTCAAATGTGTTTTGATAGTTTGTGGCAGAAATTATTAGATGGCGTATAGAGTACATAAATGGCAAGAACAAAGTCTTTTTTGTTTGGAAAAAGCTATATTTTTTATCAGTTTTTGCAAGAGTGTATGAGATTCTATAGATAAATCAAAATGAATATTGTGTTATGATGAAGGCAACTTTAAGATCTAGTTATTCCATTCCAAATGCATGTTCACTACTTATACATTTGATGATAAAATAGTTAAGATTGTGTTATATATGGGGTCTAATCTAGTTAACTCTTGGTGCATTCCTATATTTGTTATTACATCTCCTAGAGTTTCGAAGCAAGATCCTAGGATGACTGAAACTCAAAATTCTTTTAGAGCAAGCATATATGCACCTACTATTCAATGAAAGTTATTACCATTGATGACATCATTGCAGCAATGTTACTCTCCACTTTGCTACAACGATGAACCCATTGATGATGATGATATTGCAATAACGAATGTTCAAGAAGATGTATTACTAATAGCAACATCCTTAGGGCAGCATCATGCTACATTCCACAGCAATGATAATCTCATTGATGATAATAGCAATACATAAACATTTGTGCAGAATCGTATAATAATCTTATAGAGGCTTACTTCGATAGTTCAGTTGTTGATGGGGCTGATGGTTAATATGATATTCCTATTAAAGATGAGGATGATAGTTATTACAATAGTCTTATTAATAATAGATACAACCGACCTGTTCCTCTAATGGGCCATTTGAGTAGGAGGATAATAGTTGACCATTTGTAAGTATTGTTTGAATTTTGCCTTAAAACGTAGTTGTTTTGAACTTCGTTAAAAGTTGCAGTTTTGATAATATTGGTGTGGCTAAGTTGTTTGTTGAGAAGTATCAGTTAATATTGAAATTGCATAAGGCTTTTCTGAAAGATAAGTTTGATGTTAAGATTGCAAGATCCATAACAACATCTCTTGAGGCCCAGTATTCTTCAAAATATGTAAATAATATTTTCGAGCAATGAGAGATTTAAATGAAAAGAATGTTCATTAGATAGTGAGAAAATTTAACAATATACATATGTGTTCTAATGAAGTGTTTCCTAGTGGTCTTCACCAAGCAATAATTCAAGTTGTTGATCATATAATCGCGAACAAATTTATTCAAAAGAAGAAGAAATACACTCCAAATGACACAATCGGTGCACAATGTCTAATTATCATACTAGCAGGCATATCAAGCCAAAGTTATTCACAAAATTATACACATGACCCTTGTAGAATCATCCAACTTACTTTCCAAACTGTGCATTACTTTTGTACGGTGCATTGTACTACTAATTGCTATAGACAAGAATACTCATCTGAAAGGGCTATATCGCGAAATGATGTTTATGGCAACATGCTTGAATGAAAATAATCAATTGCAACTATTAGCCATTAAGATTTGAGATTCAAAAGACAATGATTCTTGGAAATGTTTTATGACAAAGTTGCATGGAGTGATTGATGATATGGCAGAGTTAGTAATTCTCTCTGGTCAATACACTTTCATTAAAAGAGCTCTTCTGAAAGTATTTCACAATACCACAAATGGTGCCTGTTTTTTATCATGCGAAAGATAACATAAAGTAAAAAATTCAAGATGTCTAGAGCTCTTTGGGATCAATTTAAGCTCGCATTTATAAAAGCTGTAAAAACATATAGATGTGAAGATTCTATAAAATAACTTGAGAGGTTGTATAAGTTCTACTCAGTGGAGCTGATTAGTTGGAGAATAATAGGGGTATTTGTAATTGGGCACAATTTCAATTTGAAGGTAGGACGTACAAAATTCTAGCCACTAACATTATAAAGAATGTGAATTCTTTCATAAGAGAACTGTAAAAATTTTCTATTACCCATCTGATTGACTATTTCAAAAAGTATTACAACAATTGTTTTATTATAAAAATTTTTGGTTGAATTGATTAGTACTCTTATAATAATGTAGAGATATGATATAGTTGTGAGAAAAAATATGACCGAAAGAATAACCATTCATCCTTCTTTTTTCAATGAATTCCAATAGAAAGGGATAAATTGACATATATAGCAAGATTTATATATTGTTAACTTGTAAATGTTTATTTTATTGATTTTGATGATAACAAACATTTTGATAAATTTGTTGGAGTTTTCATAATATCAAATAATTTCTTAAAAGCAAGAATTTTTTCTATGAGTATTTACAAGTTTTTAAGAAACTGGAAAAACTCAGCAAAAATGTGCAATTCTGGAACTAATCGGTGAACCGTTAATATTAACGGTTAACCGATAATATCTGACAGCTTATTGTCTTAAGCCTTAACCGTTAAAGATTTTCTTGTTTTTAAAGGCTACTGGAAATAACCGGCGAACCGTTAACTAATAACGGCTAACCGTTAATTTCCAGAGAAGACGTACTTTGTTAAGCCTTAACCGTTTAGTGTTAAAGGTTAAGCTTTTTGTTTTAAAGGCTCGAAATAACCGTGAACCGTTAACTAATAACAATGAACCGTTAATTTCCAGAGAGACATACTTTGTTAATCCTTAACCGTTTAGTGTTAAAGGATAGCTCAAATGTGTTGTGCTTGGTTCTGGAATTTACCGGCGAACCGTTAATTGTAAACGGCTAACCGATAATGTCCAGTATGTTATTATTTGCTAATCCTTGACCGTTTAGCAAGAACGGATAGATGTTTTCATTTGTGCAGGTCTCTGGATTTTAACGGCGAAAGGGTAACTACTAACGGTCAACCGTTTATTTGAAATCCAACATAACGGTAACTTTGACCAGCACAAACGGCTAACCGTTAACGGTTAACGGCGATCCGTTTTCTGAAGAATAAGGCTATAACGGCTAGTTTTCGGCTCCAACTATAAATAAGCTCATTTAAATCATTTCAAAGGTTGATCACAACACGACCATTGAGCTAATACACGTTTGTACAATCTTCATTGAGCTTTAAACACATTCTTGCTTCATCTTATTCACACATTGAGCTTTGATTTGTAATCTTAAAGATTGTGTGAGAGAAAAATTACTTGTAATCTTTTGTTTGAGTGATTGTAAGTGTTGGGATACACTTGGGTTAAGAGATTGGGAATAATCTCTTGTTGTAAAGGTTTATTGACACCTTGGAAGTCAATTGTAAGCATTTGAGGCCTTGGTGGCTTGCTTGGTGGAATCCTCGAGCCGGTGTGCTTGGAGGCGTGGGCGTGGGCGGGGATAGCGAACCACGTAAAATCATTGTGTTTGATCTCTCTTTCCCTATCTCTTTACTTTTATTGCAAATTAATTTGTTTATTTCGAATTTGATTGTTTAAGTATTACTTCATTGTATTTTAGTTGCTTATTTTTAAAATCCCATTCACCCCCTCTTGGGTTGCCTTGTTAGTATTTCAATTGGTATCGAGCTTGGTTCTCTTGTTAAGACTTAACCGTCTAGAGTAAAAGATCCATGGCAACTCAAAGTGACTCAACCTTTGGAAGGACAATCCACAACTAGACACCATTCTTTGATGGAAATGACTACCCATATTGGAAAACTAGGATGAGAATTTACTTGAGCCCTAGATTACGAAATTTGGGAAGTTGTTTGTGATGGTCTATTATGCCTTTGACCAAAATGAAATTGGGAAGACATTCCAAAACCTTCACGGAATGGAATGAATTGGAAAGAGAAAAGCTTCTAAATTCCAAAGCCATGAATGCCTTATTTTGTGCATTAGACAAGAAAGAATTTCATAGAGTGTCTAGTTGTGAAAGTGCTTATGAAATTTGGCACAAACTTGAAGTTGTCTATGAAGGCACTAATCAAGTGAAAAGAGTCTAAAATTAGTAGGTACACTCGCAATATGAATTGTTTCAAATGGAACAAAATGAGAGTGTATATTCTATGTACACTAGATTTACGGACATAGTGAACACTCAGGAGCCCTAGGAAAACATTCTCAAATAGTGAGAAAGTTAAGAAAATCATTAGATCACTTCCAAGGAATGGAGACCAAAAGGACTGCCATTGAGGAAGCTAAAGATTTAAATGTCTTACCATGATGATCTAATCGGTTTTATTTCTTATGAGGAAGATTTGGCGGCGAAAAAGGAATTGAGGAAGAAGAGTATTGCTCTAAAGGCTACAAAGTATGAGTAATGGAGAGAGTGAACCGGATGATGAGGAGTTGGCGATGCTAGCAAGAAGATTGAAAATTCTTGAGAAACCGGTGAGCGAAGGAAGTTTAGAGACTTGAAAATCAAAAGGAGAAAAGGAAGCAATCAAATGCTAGTGCAAAAACCCTACCATATAAGATCCGAATGTCCTCTTCTCAACAAATTCAAGAAGAAAGCAATGATGGCCACGTGGGACGATAGCGATGAAGAAACAAGTGATGATGAAGAGCATCAAGAAATGACAAATCTAGCTCTTATGGCAATTGGGGATGAATCAAATGATGAATTAGATGAGGTAAGTGATCTTCCTACTTATGATGAGTTACATGATGCTTTTAGAGAATTGCATGATGAATTGATGAAAATGGGTAAAAAGAATGTTTGCCTTAAAAAGAAGATGGTAGAGCTTAAAAATGAAAATGATTCATTTAGTGCTAAGATTATATGTCTTGAATTAGAAAATAAGACATTGCATGATAAGATTGAGTTATTTGAAAATTCTAGTACTTCACATGAGCATTTAGAATCACATGTAAATGAATTGAAAAATGAAAATGAATTACTTAAAAAGAAGAGTAATGATCTAAATGAAATTGTGCTAAAATTTACAAATGGTCAAAAGATGTTGGATAACTTGCTTAATTCACAAAAGTGTGTGTTTGATAAAGGAGGACTTGGCTATAAGCCAAATTTGAAACAAAAATATTACAAGAACTACTTTGTGAAGAGCACATCTCCTAATAATCAAGTTGTTTGTCATTATTGTAATCAAGATGGCCATATGAAAAATAGATGCATAGTAAAAAGAAATGCATATTATGGTATGAAATGTATTTGGGTTCCAAAAGGAACCATTGCTAACACTCAAGGACCCAAAAAGGTTTGGGTACCTAAAACTTGAGATCTTTTCTGCAGGGCTTAAAGAAGAAGAAGAATAAATGGTTCTTGGATAGTGGATGTTCAAGACACATGACTGGAAACTATGCATGGTTTTCAAGTTTTACAAAACTCGAAAACGGTGGAGATGTTTCCTTTGGAGATAATTCAAAAGGGAGGATTCTTGGAATCGGAAATGTCGGTAAAGTTTCATCAACCTTGATTGAAAATGTATGTTTGGTTGAAAATCTGAAACACAACTTGATTAGTATTAGTCAATTGTGTGACAAAGGTTATAAAGTAGTGTTTGATAAGTCAAGATGTACTATTGAAGATGCATGTGATGGAAAGATCTTGTTTATTGGAAATAGATGTGGTAATGTTTATACCATTGACATAGATGTTGCATCCATTCATGACAAATGTTTTTCAGCATTATATGATGATAGTTGGTTATGGCATAGAAGACTAGGTCATGCAAATATGGATTTGATTTCAAAAATTGAAAATGATTTAGTTAAAGGACTTCCAAAATCAATTTTCAAAAGGATAAAATTGTGAAGCTTGTCAATTTGGAAAACAAATCAAAACCTCTTTCAAAACAAAATCATATTTCTACTTGAAACCTCTTCAACTACTTCACATGGATTTGTTTGGACCATCTAGATATGCTAGCCTAAATGGCAAGTATTATGCTTTTGTAATTGTGGATGATTATTCTAGATTCACATGGGTATTGTTCGTAGCTAATAAGGATGATGCCTTTGATGCTTTTAAAATCTTTTGTAAAGGTTCAAAATGAAAAAGGTTATTCTATTTCTTGCATTAGTGATCATGGTAGAATTTGAAAATTATGCATTTGAATCTTTTGCAATGACTTAGGCATAGAGCATCAATTTCATCACCTAGAACTCCACAACAAAATGGAGTTGTTGAGAGAAGAATAGATCTATTCAAGAAATGGCTAGGACCATGTTAAATGAAAATGGTTTACCTAAGTATTTTGGCCGAAGCCGTCCACAATTTTAAATCGGTGTTGATTAGATCTATTCTTGATAAGACTCCCTATGAGCTTTGGAAAAATAGAAAACCCAATATTGGATATTTCAAAGTCTTTGGTTGTAAATGTTTTATTTTGAACACAAAAGACAATCTTGGTAAATTTGATTCAAAATCCGATATTGGTATTTTTCTTGGGTATTCAAGCTCTAACAAAGCTTATAGAGTCTATAACAAAAGAACCTTGGTTGTAGAAGAGTCTATGCATGTTTCTTTTGATGAGTCTAACCCCTCCTCTGAGGAGAAATGAGTTGTTAATGATGATGCAGATGGAGAGTTACAAGAAGAATCATCAAAGGATAATCAAGAGAATGCACTACAAGAAAATCAAGAGGATGATCAAGAAGAGCAAAGAAATATGGAGCAACAAGAAGGTACGATGCAAACACTCCCCAAGGAGTGGAGGTATGTTTCTTCTCACCCTAAGGATGCCATTTTAGGAGATCCATCTAGAGGCATTGCTACTAGATCATCACTTAGAAACACTTGTGAGCATGCTGCATTTATTTCTCAAATTGAACCAAAATCCTTTGCGGATGCGGAAAATGATGAATCTTGGATTATGGCAATGCAAGAGGAGTTGAATCAATTTGAGAGAAATAATGTGTGGGAATTAGTTCCTAAACCGGAACATCAATCCATCATAGGTACTAAATAGGTATTTAGGAATAAGATGGATGAATCCGGTGTGGTTGTAAGGAATAAAGCTAGATTAGTGGCTCAAGGATACAACCAAGAAGAAGGAATTGATTTTGATGAAACATTTGCACCCGTAGCTAGATTAGAATCCATTAGAATGTTGTTAGCATATGCATGTCATAAAGATTTTGTTTTATTTCAAATGGATGTTAAAAGTGCTTTTCTAAATGGTTATATTATGGAGGAAGTTTATGTAAAACAACCTCCCGGTTGTGAAAATGAAAATTTCCAAATCATGTGTATAAGTTGTCTAAAGCTTTGTATGGTTTAAAACAAGCACCTAGAGCTTGGTATGATAGGCTTAGAAATTTCTTGTTGGATAACGGTTTTTCAATGGGTAAAGCGGATACCACTCTTTTTGTTAAGAATAAAAATCAAGATATACTTGTTGTTCAAATTTATGTTGATGATATTATTTTTGGTTCTACTAATGAGTCCTTGTGCAAGGATTTTTCATCTTGTATGAGTAAGGAATTTGAGATGAGCATGATGGGAGAATTGAAGTATTTCCTTGGACTTCAAATCAAGCAAAACAATGAGGGAATCTTCATCAATCAAGCTAAGTATGTAAAAGATTTGCTCAAGAGGTTTGGAATTGATGAGTCAAATACTAAGAGCACTCCAATGAGCACAACAATCAAGCTTGACAAAGATGAAAAAGGTAAAGAAGTTGACATTAAAAAGTATCGGTATGATTGGCTCTTTACTTTACTTAACCGCAAGTAGACCCGATATCATGTTTAGTGTATGTTTGTGTGCAAGATTTCAATCATGTCCCAAGGAATCCCATTTGCTTGCTGTTAAAAGAATTTTTCGTTATTTGAGTGGAACCATAGATCTTGGTCTTTGGTATCCTAGAGGAACTCATATAGATTTAACATGTTTTTCGGATGCGGATTTTGGGGGCTATAAAGTTGATAGGAAAAGCACTAGTGGAACTTGCCATATACTAGGTCACTCACTTGTTTCATGGTTTAGTAAGAAACAAAATTGCGGCACTTTCAACTACCGAGGTGAATATATATAGGGAGTTGTTGTGCACAAGCACTTTGGATGAAACAAACACTTAGAGATTATGGCATTACGCTTGATAAAATTCCTATTAAGTGTGATAATACAAGTGCTATAAATCTTTCAAAGAATCCCATTCAAGACTCTAGAACCAAGCATATAGAAATTAGGCATCATTTCTTGGGGATCATGTTCAAAAGGGTGATATTGCATTGGAGTTTATTTCACGGAAAAACAACTTGCCGATATTTTACAAAACCCCTTTGTGAAGAACAATTTTCAAAATTCGACATGAACTTGGATGATGAAATTTTCACATTAGCATTTCTAGATATGCTATTGAGTCTATTCAATAACTTGTTTTATGATATGATGCTTAAATATTCTTGAAATGCTTGAGTATGATGTACTAGTAATGTGTATGTATGTTTTGCATGGATTAATTGTTTTAAAACATATTTGTTCATGAATTTTGCATTAAAATGGCCTTTAGAGCATTTTTAGATCAAAGTCATGATCTTAATGTGTTGTCTATGATGGCGGATATTGAATCAAGTGTGCGAAACAACAAAATGAAATAAGCGGATAACTGCTTTTTCTTATAAACGGCTCACCGTTTATTTCGAAACTAGGATTTTTGATTGCTCGTTACCCCTCACCGTTTGGTGTTAACGGTAAACCGTTTAAAAGCAGAGTGTCGTGAAGGTTACCTCACCTCTTACGTTTAACGGAAACCGCTTAAAATCGATGAGCTCCCTTATCTTGCCCGCCGCGTTTACCTAGCGTTAACCTTTTACTTATTCCAAGCTCATGAAATTAACCCTCATCGTTTATAGAAACGGCTCGCGCTTTCTTAAAATATATAAACCGTCACGGGTTTTCCTCTTCATCTTCTTTCTCACCGTTTTCGCCATTTTCACGAACCCGAGCTTTTCATCTCATTCTTTCTTCTATTTTCTCCATTTTCGACCCAAATCACTCGATAGAACTCTTCCAAATCATTTTAGAGTGATTCTGCGATTCACATCTCGGATCTAGCCCAAAATCAAAAATTCCCAAATCGAAACCCTAAGGCGATCTGGTTTTGCTCGATTTGATCCATCTTTTCGCTTTTCTTGCCAAATTGAACCTCAATCTTTCTTCCTCTACTCTCTCGAACTCCATAAACACTTGCGTTTACTCTCAAATCAATCCTCCGAACGCTTTCTCCTCTCCATCAATGGTCAATCATCTCGGAGACCTCGGAGAAGAAACATACACCTCGTGTCAACCCCATACCACCACGGGAAGCCTCAATTTGAAGGCTTCATTTCCTACACATCCTTTGCTCAGACGCTTTGAGACCCGATTTATGGGTCGTCGTGTTCTTGATTCTTATTTTGCGGATGTAGATGATTTTAAGGATTTGATTGTATGTGATGGGTTGTGACTAACATGCTTAGACCACGGGAACTGCGTTTTATTCCTTGATGATAAAGTTTATCCGAATCTAGTTCAGTCTTTTATTCTAATATGGAATTGTCTCCGCCACTCATCTAGATAGAATTATTCTTGTTGTTGGCGGTGTTCCTATTGATTTTAATGTAGAGTTTTGAACAACATCATACTTGGTATTAGGATTAGGGTTATTCTTTTTATACTTCGAAAATCCTATCTTTTGAGTTTGTCCACCAGAGGGAGTCCGTAACATCCGCCGTCGTAGGATTTGAGTGATGACATTTGTAGTCTTCCTTTTCGCCTCATACTCCCTTTTCAGGTCCGTATTCTCCATTCCATTCTTCAGCACATTGTTACACCTAGGAAAGGTCACACGGATGAGGTAACTCGTTTAGATGTCGGGTTACTAGATAGTCTTCTTAGTGGGCGGGTTGTTAACCTTGGTTATATCATTGTGCGCCACATGTTGACCACTCCGGGTGTTTCTCACCGTTTGCTTCCCTATGGTAGTCTGATTACCAAGATTTTGCGGCACTTCCAAGTGCCAATTAGGGATACGGTGTACAAGGAGCCCAAAAGGATTGGTAGGGATGCTATGAGCGATTGGGTTCACTAGGAGGAACAGGCGCTCAAGACCTCTCTAACGCCAAGAATCGGGACACCTTGATTGCTCGAGGATGATCGGATGCTTAACGACATCTACACTCCCGACTTCCGACTTGGGCTCGGCCTCCACCTTCGTCGTCGGATGTTCCTGCGTTCCTCCACCATTAGTCCCTTCCGATTCTACAAAGATGGATACGGATATCCTTCGCCTCCCGAGCCTCCTCCAGCCTCGAGCGCCCATGAAAGCCGCCTCTCACCATCTCACTCCATCGATATTCTCGCAGTTAATTGCGATGTTCGCTAGATTTCGGCGCCGGTGATTCTTAATCGTATGGACGCTATTACTCACGATCGCTCAGCATCGCGCCTTCAGACATTTCAGAGCGAGCATTGATCATCGATGAGATCATTCGCACTGACGGATTCAGGGTATTTTGGATATGACCACTGGCAAGACATCCTGCAGAACCCCTCTTCGCCTCACTACTCCTCCTCACCTCCTACTTCTACTTCTCTACACGACCTACAGTTTCGAGACCTTCATCCTTGCGATCCTCTGCTACGCGACCTCCCACGTCGCGGCGAGCATCTTAGTTTTCTATTTTCTTTGTAGTTTCGCACATACATTTCATTTTTTGATTATACCATGATATTGTGTTTACTTTATCGTGCATTTACTGTTATTGTTGATATTGTGGATTGCTACTTTGATTATACCATGATATTTGATATGGATGTTTTCTCTATATTTTACGGTTGTATGATTTGAAACAATTTGGAGATATTATGTGTTTGGAGATGTTGTGTGATTGGAGTTGTTGTGTGATTTGTGTAACTTTGGAGATGTTGGGTTGTGCATTGCTTGCCTTGATATATTTGGGAGTGTTTTGTCCTCATGGTTGTATTTTGAGATTTTGCCATTTTTAAGGAAACTATAAATTTTTCTATTCTATTTCTCTCGTACTTCTTTTTCTTACGTTTTGTTTTGATGATGAAGGGAGAGATTTTGCAGATTCGCACTTGTTTTTAGGCGCTTTTGTACTTGTTTTTGTTAATAACAAAGAGAGTTCTTAAACTTGTCTTTGCAAACCTGCTATAATGCCAAAATTGTTTTGAGTCATATTGGTAGGGGGAGCATATAGTAAGGGGGAGCAAAAGCAAAGTTTGTCATCATAAAAAAGGGGGAGATTATTGTTTATTTCGAATTTGATTGTTTAAGTATTACTTCATTGTATTTTAGTTGCTTATTTTTTAAAATCCCAATTCACCCCCCCTCTTGGGTTGCCTTGTTAGTATTTCATATATGTATATATATAGTATTCCAACTTGATCAACTTGTCTACGCTTATGTAATTGCTGCTTGCCTAACTGTCTAAGTAGTTTACAAAAGCCTATTCTAATTTGTATACTATGGTGTTGGCTTATACAATACCAATCTGGTCAGTTAACGAGTGGAATCTTGGGAAGTTATAGAGATTATTTGAGAGTTAAAAGTTAGCCTACCAATAGAAGCACCATCAACTGGTCATTATCCAGAGCTCAAAATCTGCAGGTGAGGATGTATTTTGGAGAACTGTGAAATTTAGGCGGTCCAAGAAACTGACCATAATCAAAGGAAATGTAAGAATCTTATTGTATCGAATCCAATCCAAACTAATAGTATAGTTCCAAGCAATTATAGTTTGTATATTACACAATTTTACATGATGGAAGTAATTTATTTAATATTTTAAAATAGTTACTTAAATAGTTTCATAATTAATTATAAGTAAAAATATCGGCATAACCTCTAGATTTATTTACCACATGGCTAACCTGTAATACAATACAAAAAAGTTTAGGTTACTTAACTAGGTTTACAACAACAAAACTTAGACATTGAAGTTACATAAATCTGTACAATAACATTTGAATAATTACAATGACTTGTAATTCAATATCGCCATTGAAAATGTCTACAACAACCTTCTTCCTAAAAAACTATTCGTAGATACTATTGGAATCAAGTTTGAACTTTGTAAATACACTACTGTAGTCAAGTAAATGGATAAAATCAACATTTGTTAAAATAAATAGGTGTAGGCATCTGCTTTGGCTTTTGCCTAAATCAAACCGAACATAAAAAATTTAATTTGGTTCGGTTCGGTTCACTTCAGAAGATAAAAACCAAATAGTTAAGAAATTAGCGAACTAATCGGTTTGTATTTGGTTTAGTTCAAAACTCAACCGAACCAACAAATTGATTTGTTTACTTCATTTTAATTTAAAAAATTGTTTAATTTAAATATAAAAGCCAAAAATCATTTTCAAATTCCTAAATCTAATAAGCCCAAATTGATAGCAATTCCACCTCTCTCTCTCTCTCTCTCTCTCAAGTCTCATGGTTAGTGGTGGCATATCAGCCTCTCTCCCCTATAGCCTTTCACGGTGATGCCGACAGCTTGACACCGTCATATACTCATCCTTCACAGACGTTAACCTCTCACAGAGCCACGATCTCACTCTCAAATTCACTCATGGTCTCGCTTGAAGGACAACATTTGTCCATGAGGTCTCTAAAAACGCAACTTTTGTGCAGTAAAATTAAAACGGATGGCGGAAGCTCTAGAGACCTCGGATCGGCTTCATTCAAAAATGAAAATCAAGAGGAAAGATTGAAGTTTAATTACCTCACTTGTAGTTTCAAAAACGACTTCGTGAGGTAGGAGAAATTGACAGAAAACAGCAAGCTACGAACACTATCCAGAAAATAGAGCACTGCACGAACAGCTTCTGTTTTGCCACGATTTGAGATCCTTAAAGCACCCCAATTGTGATGCCTCTAATTAGTCCACACTTAGAAATGTTCTAGGAGTTCATAGGATTTTGAATCACTCAATTTGGTTTGGTAATGAGAGAGATAATGAAGAAACATGAATGCTAGTTCATGATAATTCATTTCACCAACTAAAGCCACCATTATCTTATCAATAATAGCATTAAACATTATCTTGTCCTTGACCCACCCACTTAGCCATTATTTATTGAATGTGATCTTATCACTTCAATAATTTATTCAATCAAAATATTTTGAATAAATAAATAGCTCAATTAATTAATTTTGTCTTTAATTAATTAAACCAATTTTAATCAAATCAAATGGTTGATTGTGGGCTTCTTTTGTGACATGTTCTTATGCCTTCTCCTAATCCATATTAGGTGCAATAAAAGCCCAAAAATTGGTCTAGAAGTCCATAATCATTTATGAACCGGAACATATCCAAAATGGTCATTTTACGTACTCGATATTATACATAATGTTTAATTGAGGATTTATGAAATTTATATTGTTCCTTAAACTATTTATGAAACATCTAAATTTCTATCTTAAATCATATTTAAGATATATAAATATTTATATACATTCATTCTTAATGAATTAATATAAATACCGATTTTCCTAAAATTAGGAAATTTAACCTCTCATTTCTTTTAGTAACTCCTTTTTCATTTCTATTATGTGTGTGACCTTTTAGGTTCTTTGTTATAAGGTAGTAGAACTATTTTAATGATAACTCTTTATTCATTAAATGATGCTAAACTCTTTAGTCATCAATTAGAACTTTTCTAATGACTTTAAGATACATTGGTAATACGCTTTACCAATAATAATCTTAAGGTTTCTACAAGTCATGAGTAACACCTAGCAGTATTTCACAACCATCCAAATAACAAGAATTGGTGGATCTATAAAACCTATTCCATTGTATCTTTATGTCTTGGTCTCTTCATCATCTATGTCTAGAGTAAAGCACGGCTTATGGTTTAGTGTGTTAAGCATTTATACTTTAGCTCAAAATAAATCTAAATGAACTTGGCATGAAAATATAATTTGAACTCCTTCAAACATATTTCACCTTGGCCAAGGATTTCTCATGCCAATTCATATTATCTCACTGGGACATCCTTTTTTGTATATTATAAAGTGATGAATTCCATCTTGGCCATACACTTATCTCCATACATAGCCAACCATGACAGCTATTGCTAGATCTCTTCCTTGATTAGGAATCAATCTTTATGCTTTCACATATCAGAGATGTCTATGTACAAGATATCTGTGATGCCTCAGGTCTAAAGACCATTACTAAACATAGTGTCTATTACAATGTATAATAAGTCATTAACACTCAAAACCATATGACTTATTATATTTGGTCAAGTTCAGTAAACTCGTTCTCGCAACAAGTACCTATGTGTTTGACTTAACATCTCATGTCAATGATATGAAACTCACCATCCAATTTAGTATCACATACCATAAATGAGTCATAACACATACTAGTGTTTATAGGAATTTATGAAGTCCAATCATAAATCCACCACTAGGAACTATTTATTAGAAGTATAGTACAAAGGATATACGTTTCATATTTTCGACAAACTCGAGAATGTGTTCCTTAACTATTTTACTTCTTGGACTATATTCATTAAATTAATATATGAATGTTGATAACTTTGCCATTTTATAAATATCTAAATGCTAATCAAATACAATAATTCCTTAAAAGCAAATACCATTCGATTGGCTTTTAGGGCATATGACTAACATCGCTCTCTATGGTTCGAACCTCTGCTCGTTTGCCGTTATCTTTGCTGATTGTCTCACTTTTATCACTCAGGATCCTACTCTCTCTGGTTAGAATCGTTGCTCAGCGTCCATTGCTCATCTTCGTCAGCACCCATCACTCATCCTTTCCAGCCATTGTAGCCTCTCTCCGTCATCGATGTTGTACCAGTGGAAGTGAGCATCATTGGTTCAATTCCACTCACCATTAGCCGCAAGTCAGCAATTGATGTCAATTTTAATTTAATTTCAATTTCACCCCATTCATCTTTTGATTAAATTTAATTTTTATAAATAAAAAGTGAGTTGAAAACTGATTAAATTTGATTTTTGTTAAATTATGATATGCTTGGTATGGTTTGATCACGCATGGGTTGGTTTGATTTTTGTAATTTGTAATTGATAATTTAATGTTTGATTGGTAAAAATACTCTTAATTAAATTGTACGTAAAATTACTATATTTATTTTGTTATATTATTTAAGATCATGTTTTTGTTTGGTGAAAGTATCAAAATAACTAGGTGTAGGCATCTGCTTCGTCTTGGTTTAAAATACTATTAATTTACTCCAAACATTTGGCTCATCTATTACAAACCCTTGGTCACCTCCCTCTGAGAACAAAATAAGCCAAACAAACCAGCTTATCAACTGCAAAATAAGAAAGTATCAACTTGTCAACTAATAGTTATAGATATTAAAGAAATTAAGACAATAAAAGGACAAGTATTTAACGTTGAATATATCATACATGCTTGCCTATTTCATTTAGTCCAACCACATGCTCATTGTTACATAGTAGAATTAGTGCACTGCAAGTTAGTCGATAATGTCCTCTATATCCACACCCACCATACTTACAAGGTAACTTCTCTTCACCTTATGATGCTATTCTAATTTTTGAAGCCAACTCTTTCTCCATCTTTTCAAGGGGCGAAAGGGGCAAAACCTCGTTACTCTGTACTTCCTTTGAAGGCTCCCATTTTTCATCTACACCAACAAGATAGATTGTTTCTGCATATGCTACAACTCATGCTTCACTGAAATAGTAATAAGAGCAAATATCATATACAAATAATGTTTGTCGAAACCTACATAGAGCTAACTCACGTTCACAAGGTAATTAATCGAGTTGAGATTCCTGATAGCCGCATGTCTCTTAAAAGATGTAGACATGACCATCATGGTAACCATTTTTAACAATAAACTCATGCATATTCAGTCCACCACTTAATATGTATTGAAATTTTTTAATTTTTGGAGACTTCTTTTTAGCCTATTTTGTAAATCAAATGTGATACTAGCTATCTCTTCTTACCAGTCACAAAACTACTCTCGTAGCTTATCAACGATTGAATCTAGTAACTTATGACTAAACAGCTTACGAGAATTTTTAAGGATGGGATTCATGGATTCTATTATGTTAGTTGTCATGATATTGTAATGTAACTGGTCAAAATGAGAAGGGTAAATTTCGTACTACCCTCTTATTAGATTGAGATACTTTAATTTATCCTCTAAAAATATAAAAACAACAATATATCCCCAAAATACCGTTATTTTTAACAGTTGATTGATGTTGATTTAGAAAAATACGAGAACGTCCCTACCTCTAATTAACTAATAATTTGTGGAGTTAACAGGGATAATTTCATGTCGCCCCTTAAGGTCTGATATATTTCAAGTTAAATGACAAAAAAATTATTAATAAAAACCCCTATAAAAAGAAAAATAAAAAAAGACTTTTAAAAAATTAAATTAATTTTTGCTTATATTTTAATTTATAATCACCAGAAGAACCAGTATTTGCTCCACTTGGACCAATCCGCCCCATAAGCTTACCGTGATAGTTTGGCCGTCACGATCAAATCGATGCCTCTTTTTAGGATTATAGAAATCACATTTGAAAGGGATTTTAGAGTTGTTAGATGTGTGAAGAAAAAGGAAAGAAACGAAGAAGATGATGAGCAGTGAAGGGAACAAAGAAGATGAAGAAGAAAGAAGAAGAGAGAAAAAAAAATTCACCTTTTTTTAAAAAAATTTTTAAGATTTTTTTTTAATTCTGTTATAGTCTTTAATTTTGATTATGATAACGTTGATTAATGTATAGAATTATTTGATTTGATGTAGAGAAGAAAAAGGAAAGTATAACAAAGAATGAGATAAAGAAACAAAGATGAAATGAAGGAGAAAAAAAGAGTAGAGGACGAAGAAATAAGAAGAAAAGGAAAATGAAGATAAAGAATAAAAAAAAAAAAGAATTTGGAAAATAAAAAAATTGAACTGCAATTTTAAATTTTAATTAAGGATAAATTGTAGTGGATTGTATGGTTACTAATTTATTGGATTTCAAAGACCAAATTAGGAATAATTTTTTTTTCCAATAACTTATTTCAAAATTTATTTTAAAAGATTATAGCTTTTCATTTTTAACATTTTAATCATAAATTAAAAAGGCGTTACAGTTCAAGATTCCTAAGAATAATGAATAAAAAATGATAAATATTATTATAAGAAAATGATAAATTTTGGATATACTTAAATATTTATAAATTATTAATTATTTTACTATTTTACCTGTAGTTTCATGTTTGGGAAGAAAAATATACTAAAATGGTTTTTACTAAAAAAGAATTATTATTAAAAAAATAAGAAGATTAAAATTTATAACAAATGATATTAATAAAAAAGAAACTGATAAAATTTTTGGGATTAAGATTAGAGGTTAAAGTTTCGGTCCTTGAATTTCTCTAAATTTTATATATTTTTAATTTTTGATAATCTGTTGAATTATATTAGGGAATGTAACAAATTTTATGCGTTAATTTGTCTTTTAGATAAGGGTAAAATGCTATTTTGGATGGTAAGGTCAATTAATTGATTAATGATTTATGTCCCTAATATATTTAAATTCAAGATAAGGGTAAAAGTTTTTTTAATTTTCTTTGTGGTGATATTGTAAATAAAATTTGTGATTATTATATTTGTTTTATAAATTAAATATAAGTAAAAATTAATTTAATATTTTAAGGGTCTTTTACTATTTTTTTTCTATAGGGTGTTTTCATTAATAAATTTATTTTTATCATTTAACTTGAAACATTTCAAACCTTAAAGGGCAAAACGAAATTATCCTTGTTAGCCCTCAAAAAATTATTAATTAGTTGGGTTTGGGGCATTCTATTATTTTTTAAGTTAGCATCAATCAACTGTTAAAAATGATGGTATTTAGGGTTAAACTGATGTTTTTATGTTTTTGGAGGGTAAATTGAAGCATGTCAATCTAATAAGGGGGACGAAATTTAACCAAATGAGAATGAGTCCACTCGTTATACCTTGCATCATAAAGATATTTTGCAACTCTTTCATTAGTGTATTTCATTCATAAAGTAGTTAAATTATTGCGGTTGATAAACCTTGCAGCTAGTTTAACAATTGCACCAATATGAATTTCTTTAAACTTAGCACACAAGTTTTGCTTGAGGTGATGCATACAAATACCATGCATAACATTTGGAAATGCTATGTTAATATTTTTCTTTATACTTAAATGCTGGTCAGAAATGAAAACTATATTTAGAACTTCATCTATTGCTCGCTTTATCTTCATTAGAAACCACCCTCATGAAGCATAGTTCTCACTGTCACTAATATCAAAGGCAATAAGATAAAATTAATTATTACCATCAAGTGTTGTCGCAATGAACAAAGTTCCTTTCATTTTCTCTCTAAAAACGTGCCATCAATTGCAACGACTGACCTCATTGATGAAATGAATCCATGCATACAGCTTCCAATTGCCATAAAGAAAATATTTAAAGTTATTTGTATTGTCGACTTAAGAAAATATATGGGTGCCTACATTTTTCCTCTCCAACATTACCATACATGAAGAAAGTAACATAAATGAATCTTGAGGTGTGCCTACAACTTATTTCATATCCAAACTATTTTTGGAAGTCTTGTCTAATATACTGGGCCTATTATGAGGATGAAGTGCCATCATACTTGCGACAAATCTTTTGTCCAATAAGTTTGGATGAAGCATGATGATGATCTTTCTTACCAACATCAAGTGCGCAAGTATAGACGCTATGCTGCCTTCTGATTTCAAACATATTCGAACTTCCAAGCTAGTAGTACGAAGTTGCCAGTTACAATGATCATTAATACAAGTAATAACAAATATGTTATTTTCTAATTTAAAGGTTCTAAAGTCAAAATTTGTCCTCAACGGCACCATTGAAAACACTTTTTGCAATTCTTCTTTTGAATTAAACAATTTTTTCCCTATTGGTATCATTAACAATTTTCATGAATGACAAGTTATTACTATTTGAATGCGTGTTGATCTTGTCTAATGAACTATTGCATGCAAATAAATTGGCCCTATGCATATATCGTCATCGACAATAGGTGACGCCAAAATTTGTTTTCTCTTTAGGTAATACAAAGAAGGATCTTTTACTTAGCTCTAGTAATCATTTGCTCTAAAAAAAATCTACATCATCATTTGTCATAATTGGAATATCTGTCAATAGGTAGCATTGAATCAGATGTTTTACGCTTGAACACCTTACAACGTCAAAATTTAGAAATATCAATAGAAATAACTTGAGATACTCTTTTTTATCAATTATGCATACATTATAGAACGGGCATTGTGATTCCTCTTGCCTCCGTACCATTAAACCTATAATGGTTGTTTTGTTTATTCTATTCACACGAAACATAACAGGCGCACATAACAAAGTCATGTATTATAATAATACAACACAGTTATTACAATAAATACAAAAATGAAATCAATAGGGCATTTAACAACATATGGAATGTCTACCCATTATCTCTTGTCAATAAGTGAAGATTTCATAAGTATAAGCTTTACTTAGTTATTTGATTATTAATGAGAGTTTTTATTAAAAATTATAAAATTATTTTAATAGAGAAGTTTTTAGAGTTATGTTATAAAAAATAAAAAAAGATTATCTAATAAGTAAAAAATATTTTAAAGATTTTAATATTTAAAAATTATTTTTCAACCTTTACTCCAAAAGGTCTAAAATTTACGCTTTTAGTAGTATAGATAAAATATTTATTTAATTTTCAAAATCTTTACTAAAAAAACCAAACATAACAAAAATTTTAATAATAATTTATGAAATTAAATTTATACTTATAATTATTAGATAAATTATATTAAATATATACATACCAATATTTTAGTCAATATATAATGCAAAAAAAAAAAATCTGCATAAACTATAAATAAATAAATACCTTGTTTTGGAGTAACTTTAATGAAAGCCGCCTAAACCCCACATCAAAACGAAGTCCCTTGTGTGTTGCCCGCCCGCCGCAGCTACCCATCACCAAAATAAACCGGCTCTTCGCCGCACTACTCGCTCGTCACCGGCGCCACTCGACGCCACTCGACGCCAACTGCTGCTCTATCACTCCCGGCCCGTGTCTGCTCTTTGCCACCTGAATCATTAAGCTGCAGATTGTCAATCATTTACTCTTAGGTGTGTTTGTTTGTTTTTTTTTTTTTAATAATGTGATTATCTTTTGTTTCAACATCAAATCAATGCTTTTGATCAGTTCCTGTCCTTTATAAAGTGAAAAATATGAAGTTACATTTTGAGTGTTCTCAGATTGTTTCATTTTTATGCAAGGCTAGTGCTTCTTTTGGCTAGAATTACTGGTTAGTTTTGGCTTCTGCTTTTTCCTTTTTCTTTTTTCAAACAGTTTTTCGTTGGGTGCGTTTTTCATGTGCTCTTTCATTTGATCCATCCCTAGAAGTTTCATGATAGCTTATGATGCTGTTAAATTTGTGATGAGGGTTTTCTGTTGTCAAGGCTAATTTTTTGTTTGACATTTTTTATTCTTGGTTAAAAATAATGGCTTTTTAGTTTTTGACACCAGAATTTAATATATTAATTATGGTTTTAGCATTTTACAGGCAAGACAAAGCTGTGTTCTGTTGATGCTGCCATGGCCACAACTAAGCCTCGGCTAAGCAGCTTCTCTCGCAACCTATCGGCTGTCTCCTCGTCTCAAACACCTGGAATCAAATGTGGTCCTAATGGAACTATGTTTGTTTCATCTGGGATAGCTGATCTTGACAGTAATATTATACTTGTTTTCCTCTTCATTTATTTGTAATATGTTAGTAAATTTATATGTTTTCTTACTGTTTTTTTTTTTTTTTTTTCTATTTGTACGTTCATGATATTTAGAGATACTTGGCGGTGGGTTCCCTTTAGGAAGTCTTGTGATGGTGATGGAAGATGCAGAAGCACCTCATCACATGCTTTTGTTAAGGAATTTTATGTCTCAAGGGCTTGTTCACGGCCAACCTCTGCTTTACGCCAGTCCATCCAAGGACCCCAGAGGTTTTTTGGGTACTTTGCCTAGTCCTGCCTCTCTGAAAGATGATAAATCTCGTGATCGCGAGTCAGAACAGGTGACCTTCTTCTTCAAGTTTTTTCTCTTGTTATTTGTCTTATCTTTTATTGTGAGTTAAAATGTATGGATGTCATCTATGAACGTATTGTAGGAAAAGGGATTGAGGATAGCTTGGCAGTACAAGAAGTATATGGGTGAAAATCAACCAAACTTTGATAGCCACAGAGGTACTGTGCAAAGCTATTTTCTTTAAATTTGGTTCGATTTATGGTGTGTATATATACATACACACACAAATTCATGTTAAAATGAATCAATCAATAAATAACTGCAGCATATTTTACCACTGTTAAAATTTAAAGGATACTTAAAATGACATTATTGCAATTATCACTTCATTTAATTAATTATTGATTTTTTTTTTCCTTGTCTTCTACATATAGAAATTTTGCCCCGTAAGCAAATGAACTTCTCTTGTGCCTTATTATGTAGAACATTGTCTAATAGCTGCTTATCTGGCGGTGGTTGCTGTCTTTAGTTTCAATTGGTTATGGTCCCTAGCATTTATAATGCAGTGTAAAAGCCATTTCCTACTGCTTGTCCGACTAGATGGAACTTGAAAGGGATGTAGTTGGAACATTTCTCAGATTAGTGAATTCTGGCTGCTAATGTAATAGAAATCTAGTTTTGTGATCCATTTCTTTGTTTTACATCATAGAACAGACGTGTCTGGTCTAATGTGAGCTAAATGCAAGCATAGTGACTCATCATTACAGTGGTGCAGACAATAAGCAAGATTACTGCAATGAGTTTGACTTGAGGAAGCCACTGGAGAGGCACTATTTTACTAGACAGCGTGTAAATTGTGTTGGTATCCAAGACTCAAAAAATCTTGCTGCTCTTCAGGAGCACTGTGCCTTATTTTTAGCTCAACATCAAAGGTATTCTTTAATGCTTTTATGATAAGATGTCATATATGGATATTAACTTCTTTGGTCACACACATGCGTGCATGCCTACATGTAGCCATGCATACAGTTGCACCTCAAATTAGTTAAGCTAGCTTCTTCATCCTGCTTCTAAAAGAATGAGATGAGGCACGGAGCATTTGTAAAGCATAGATTCGGAAGATCATGTCCAAATTCTTATTATTAGAAATGTGGCAATTGAATTTTCGAATCACAAAGAATTTGAATTTTTTATTTGGGGAATATGCTATGTTTCATGTAATATTATGAAAAATTGCATAGAGTGATGGATGATATACAAGCAGACAATAGTATCATATAGATAATGTTGTTGACATGGTGATAGTTCAGTGTATATTAGATATATATCAAGGGAATGAACTATTACCCAAGAAATGTTAAAGATACTGTTGTTTTCCTCAAATTTTACAAGCAATGCTTTTTTGAATGAGTCCTGATCGCATTTCAGGATCACAATGTCTTCTGTTATTTTACAAAACACCATGCTGGAGATAATTTTTTAGAATTTGAGTTTTAATATGGACTTACTTTAGTATCTTGATTATAATTATAGCTCTTAAAATGTTTTAACTACATTTACGCTTGCTCTAAATTTGTCTCGCTCCATCTTTCTTATTAGCTCTTTCTAGAATGTAAAACTTCAAACCTATGTTGGTGGTTTAATAAAGTCTATATTAAGGTATTTTGTGACTGATTTGTGTAATGAAGGTGTTTTGGATAGTCTTGTTTATTTTTGTCTCTCATTTTTTGCTTTCCTGTTCAAATTCTTTCTTGTGTTATTGATGTTTTTTTGGTTTCATCTCCAGAAATGACGGCAGCAGTGCATTGGCTGGTCGTATAGCTATTCAGTCATTATGTGCTCCACAATATGAACATTCCAACATGGTCAGTGGCAATTACACTTTGCTCTGAAGGTCGTAATCACCTTAAACGTCTGGTTACAGCCTTGTTTTTCGTTTACTTTCTATTTCTGCTGGAACTCAATAAATTTCTTGTAATATTTTCGTCTCTAGAAATGGTTGTTTGAAGAAGTGGCTTCTGTCTTTTACACCTTTTTCTGTCATTTTTCAAGGCAATACTGCACTGAATTGATGATTTTTCCTTTTTATGACTCTCAACTTATTACTTTACAGGAATGGGAAATGCTTTCTTTTATTAAATCTCTAAAAGGTATGGTGCGGTCTTCAAATGCAGTGGTTGTTATAACCTTTCCACCCTCCCTTCTCTCACTTTCGTCCACTAAACGATGGCAGCACATGGCAGACACTCTGCTTTCTGTTGCAGCTATCCCAGGTTTGATTTCATCTTTTTATTGGTATTACTGCATCTAAGACCTTGTATTTTTAAACTTCTAAACAAATGCTTCTTTCAGATGAGGACAAGGAATTGGCAAAACTCCTTTCCGGATACCAGGACATGGTTGGCCTTCTTAATGTACACAAAGTAGCTCGTTTGAATACACAGGTAGTGTGGAGTTTGCTTTGTTGAAATCTTATATTTACTACTATAGTGCTACTTGTACTGAAATAAGCACACCTGCTAATCCAAGGTAACATGTTTATCATATTTTTCCTCTGTTAATTTTATTCATCGTAAAAAAAAAAAATGTCTTCAGGTGCCTTTGATACTCGAGGCAACAACATTTTCAATAAAGTTGCAGAAGCGTAGGTTCTTGGTTTTAGAGTGTCTCAATCAAGCTCCTGTTGATGGCTCAAGTGGGAGTTCATATGGCACATCTGGTAGTTGCTCTGGATCATCCAAGGCTGGGAAACTTGATTTTTAGTTGCAGTGCAGATATTGAAATTTTCTCAATGATAAGTAGCTCGGATTGAAACCCAGATCTTGCCATGAGTTCGTCAGTGTCTCTTCATGCTGCTGGACTATTTTATTGGTCTCTGCTGCAGGAGTATTTCTTCAGCTGTCCTTTACTCAGAAATGCTATATACAGCTATGAATGGTATCAAAAGAAACGGACCGGTGATTGTGGAGGCGTTTGTTAGACTCAAATACAAAAGTATAGTCCTATTATCTTCTGTAGCTTCGATTCCGGATCGATTTTAATCTATCTAGCGGAAACGATTTAGAGCTATTTTTGAGATATTGCGTTGTGCGTGTCAAATAATAACTGAATTTCTCAAATTAAGTGAACAGAAAATACTCTTATTCGCTAGAGAATTAACCTGAGCCTAGATATATAATTATGAGATAATTGAAAATAGGAAGCAACCGCACTCTAAGTTGAAATGAAGCAGAAAAAAAAAAAAAAAGTATTATTTACACAATAAATTTAACAACTAGAGCAAATTTTTATTTAAGACATGTGACGAGTAATACCATTCAATGTAAGGGAAAACGACAACTTACAATTTGGCGAAGTTGTCATGAAAACTCCCTTATTTTCAAAAGTGACTGTATAGATCTCTTTTAAAACTGCTACGTTGAAAAAAATAATTAGCAATCGGGAACATCGGTTTCTAAAATTATCTTCAAAAAATCCTTTAGAAATATCTGAAGAAAAATCAAGCAAGTTAGTTGTAATATATGGTAAATACGTTAGCCAGGTAACTTTAGTCAGCCGAAGTTAAAATGTGTGGTAAAATCAAAGTTGATAAATCGTGTAGGCAAAATAGGTTAGTAAAATGAGTGATATACCATAGTGAGCAAATTGTATTTCATTTGAGCATAATTATCCAAAAAGTAGTTTATTTGACCACTTCATCAATTTACAGGGTGTCATTGTCTTTATCCTAAAGTATACTAATTTATCAATATATGGTAAAGATGAAAAATAAGCATCAGACAAGTAAATATCCAATTTACCCAAACACTTACAGGGATTCTAAGGCTTTCCATATAGCTTTTGAAGCATCAACAATATTGTTAGGCCACAGAAACATATCAATAATCATGATTATCACACGCCATTGTGAAGTTACGCTCATCAACCTCCTTAACCTTCTTTTGTAACGCTGATTTGACAATGGCACCACTGACCGGTTCATCATCTGAGTAATATCGGTTGTCTCACTCGGCCGGGCCTCGCGTCATCCCCGTTTTCCTCAAAGCTGTCAAGTGTTAATGTTGCCTTTGTGTGTCTTGCCACGTAGGGGTGAGCATTTGCAAAAGCAATAAAGCTGGTCTTCTTTGCAGTAGTCAGAGTCATTTTCTTGATTGCACTGCTCCAGTGGAGTTTTCTTTTTTGGCCCACTTATCTTGTTGCTAATCCTGCAAGTCCTAGTAGCTTCAGCACTACCCTGTGTAACTGGAAAATGAATAGGTGAAGATAGTAACTTATTGCTATATATACAAGAAATATTATTAAACTTATGAGGCCTAAAATATGTTTTTCAAGGGCCCTCTCAAACTAGCTAGCTTCTTCACCTTTGATTTTGTATGATTAATTATTTAATTTTCTTGGCTGTAATTCGCTGCTTTTGGTGTGGAAAGCTTGAATTGGTGAAACAATATGTATAGGAATACATTGACTACACACACACACACACACACACACATTAGAAATTTTTAGGTGCAGATGTCTAAATAACAATCTCATGCGGAATTGTTATTACACTAGATGGTATGATAGTTAATTGAGTAGAAGCACTATAATGCCATATGGTGTAATAGCAAATTCGTATGAAATATGCATTTAAGCATCTGAACATGAGAAGTTGTGTGTATATACAGTCCTTCTCTAATGTGAATGCCCGTATCTTTTAAAATAACATATGATATATTATTATTTTTATAATTTTTTTGTTCAATTAACTAATGCACCATATGGTATATATGGTGAATTCATATTTTTTGTGCATTTAACTAATCCAATGGGCATCCAATGACCTATTGCTTTTTCATTTTAAAATCTATACATGGTAGGACTCATCCATGTGTAGATTTTCTCAGACATTAGATTTGAATCCATTGGGATCGCTCATTAGAATCTAACTTTATATATATAATACACATTAATTTACAATAAGGAATCTCTTGCTTTAATAAAGTAAGAGACAAACTAAAATACAAAAAAAAAAAATACAGATTTTAATATTTTATATTATAAAATACACAATATTGAAGCTTTTGTTTGATTCTATTTTAGTTAGTTCTTTACTTTATTGACGTGAGGGATTCCCAAATTACTCATTCTACATACATACACACACACATAATCATTTTCACGGGTGGCACCCTTATTTTTTTAATGTGGATATTTTGTTAAATTGTACGGTTTAATAATATGTTTGCATTGACTCTATTAAACTGCATTGTTTAACAACATGTCTACATAAAAAAAAAAAAAAGAAAGCACCTGCACTGGAGAGGGACTATACATACATGCATACACACACACACACACACGCACGCAGACATAATGTTGGACAAGTTTACAAGGTTATAAGATGTTGAAAACGACAGTTTACAATATCGTAGACTTGTCTCGCATTTTAATACAGTGTGGGATTCCTATATTGGAACCTGATTATATATATTTATAGGGATAGGTTCAAGAGACACAATTTTATACACAAGTTTAGACACAATTTCATGATCATTAGATTAGAGATAATCAAGGGTTGAAATTAAAGATGACGTGGCTTTTTAATTAAAAAATTAAAAAATTAATGTAGTGGATCCCCATATAATAATACATTATTATCCATGCTGCTCTCTCACACTTAATATATTCACTCTTTCTCTTTTATAGTTGATATTCCCTCTTTCTCTTTTAGATTCGTCTCTTTCCTATAAATCACAATACTAAAAGAAAATTCATATACATAAGAACATATTAAACACTTCATCCCTAAATATAGTATAATGTCAGAACAATTCGAAGATATATCAAGCAGCCCTCGCACAATATTTCCAACAAGCAATGATGTTCTTTTGTTTGATCTTTTTGTTACTTTTAGTTATTCACTTATCAATTGGTACGGTTGCAAGATTGGAAAAAAGATTTGAAGTCAATGCTATTTATTTATCTTTCTATTTACAGTTTTTTGTTTCTTTTATATACAATAACTTGATCATGATTTAATATATTAAATTTGATTTGGGTGGTTAAAAGTGGTGCTTGAGCAGATAAAAGCACCATCTGTAGGGATCTTTTTTTAAAACAATTGTAGAAGCCCGAAGCTATTATGAATCATATGGTTAACAAAAAGGATTTTGGATTCGAACTCAGACTTCATCCAGGACAAGAAGAGGTTCAAATGATGTAAATAGTATGCAATTTGTGTGTGCACGTGAAGGAAAATATTTTTCAACACACAAGAAACACAAGGATACTGAGGAAACTAATGGGACAAAGAATGTAAGCAAAGTAAATAGGAGATGTTAAACTGTCAAATGTGGTTGTGAAGCTAGAATGCGAATTGTACATGATAAGTTTTCTAATAAATAGAAAGTTCCAATATTTAAGGATATTCACAATCATAAAGTAGCTATCCCCACAAGAAGAATGAAAATGAAGTCAAACAAGCATATGCATATTGTAGCTAAAAATTCGACAGAGATGTTTCAAAAAGAAAATTTGCAAATCAGAAAAGTTTGTTCAGTTCTTAGTGGTGCACATTATGGTTTTGATAGCAGAGATTGTCATAATCACTTAAGAAACGTCCAACATACACAATTGGATGGAGGAGATGCTCAGTCAATTCTTACTGACTTTGGAAAAATGCAAGATGAAATCCAATGTTCTTTTACGCAATCCAATGTGATAAAAGTGGGAGCATAGTTAATTTATTTTGAGTGGACTTCGATCGCATATGGCCTATCATTATTTTGAGGATGTAGTCCATTTGACACCACTTTTAGGATTAATAAATATGATATGCCTTTTGCACCATTTACTCGAGTGAATCATCATCTATAGTCAATACAATTTGGATGTTCTCTTTTACAAGGTGAGCAGAGGTAATATTTTTGTGGTTGTTTGTAACATGGCTTGAAGCTATGGGAGGACGTCACCCTATTTCTATCATTACTAATTAGGACTTGGCAATAAAACAAGCAATTGCAAATGTTTTTCCAAATACTCATAACTGTTTATGTCATTAGCACACTAAAAAAAGTTTGTTAAAAATTATCTCATTTGTATTTTAAGAAGTCAAAATTCAAGGCTGCAATAAGAAAATGTATTATGTCAACATACAAGATTGAGGACTTTGGAAAAAGGTGGAAGACACTTATGGTTGAAAATAGATTAAAAGATAATGAGTGGCTAAATTATCTTTATGAGATACGAGCTTCTTGGATGCCTATTTATAATCGTGCTATATTTTTTGTTAGAATGAATACTATTAGGCATCGTGAAAACATTAATTCTTTTTTTTTAGCCTTTGTTACTTCAACAACAAATCTGAAAGAGTTTGTTGACAAATATGAGCAATCATCAAAGAAGGTCATGGAAAAAAAAGTGAAGAAGATTTTAAATTTGAACATAAGTATCCTATCATCAGTGTCGAAGGATTACTTTTAAAACATGCAACCAAATTATATATGAGAAATGCTTTCAACAACCTTAAGGATGAGTGGAGTCAAGTTAATTGACACAAAGTTGAAGAAAACGGATATGATAAGGAATATCAAGTATACTTGGTCAAAACAAAGTTTAGTGAATATGAAGAGTTTGTGGTGAAGTTAAGTCTACAAAATGACAAGGATATATGCCAATGTCAAATTTTTGAGTTTATTGGAATACCTTGTAGACATAGTATGAAAGTTTTTGCTCGGTAAGATATTGATTTGATACCAGATCATTTCATTCTTTCAAGAAAAAAATAAGGGGCGAACAAATTTAGAGTCATGGACCAAAATATTTGGGATTGGATGATAGAGATCAAGAATTAGAGACATGGAGGCTTACCAAAATTGGCTTGTATTGTTGCATCATCCAATGAAGCCTATATGATTTAAATGGATACCATCAATGAATTATCTAAAAAATTGTCAGAGGTCTTTAAAAAGTTACATCACCCAATGAAGCATAAACGATTTAAATGGATACTATCAATAAATTATCTAAAAAGTTGTCAGAGGTCTCTAAACATACAACTATTGACTCTCCAAAAATGAATAATCCATCTATTGATACACAAACCTCTAGTATGTTACTTTTAGATCCTAATGTCTCACAAACTAAAGGTACAAAGAAAGAGAGAAAATTGAAAAGTGACATTGAGTTATCTCAAATTAAGAAGAAAATGTTTCGTGCCTTATGTGACAAGTCAGGATATGACAAACAAGTTTGTCCTTTGAATCTAAAAAAAAAAAGAAAATTGAGTGAAATGTCCCAGGTAATAATTATTTATTCCTTTCTTTTTGTTTCATTATCAAATTTATCTTATTAGTTTTTTGATGTAGGACATTAATTTGGCTTAATTTAGAATTCTAGAATTTTTATTATTATAGGACTTTCTATTTTAGTTAAAGTCAATTATGGTATGTGACTTAATCTTTTATTTTGATTATAATATGATCTAGTTTCCTTTTTAAAATTAACTTAGGGAACTAGGTTTAGCTCAAGAAAGTGAGTTTCTTCTATCATAAATAAAGAGGTCTCATTATTGTAACTTCATATTTAATTATTCAACCTCTCTTTACAATTCCCTCTAAGATTATTTATCAATATCTCTCTTATATAATCGTTTGGATTAGAGCGTTATCTAATCTCACATACATGGTATTAAAAATTTTCGTTGAGTCATTTGATTAGAACAAGAACTAATCACGCTTTAATTAGAGCGTAACCTAATTGCATTGGATTGGTCTAGCATTAGAACGATATCTAATTTTCCTACCTTATCGATTTCTACTATCGCTACCCTCGGTACTAGAGTAGTTTTATGTGAGTTGCATAGCTTTCCTAGATACCCATATCCATCCATACCAAATCTACTATAAAAAATAAAAATAAAAAATCCCTAGAATTAAAAGCCCTAGCTGCCACCACGTAACCATTGCTGCCACCTTTCCACCGGCTGTTCACCATTGGCCAACACAACCACCAACCTAGCCAGCCACTGCCGACCAGACCCCAGCTATTGTTGTCCTTAACCTTTGCCTGTAAGCACCGTAAAACACCCAAAACCCACCACATTGCACCACTCAACCACTACTATTAAGCTGCCTTCACCACCAACCAACACCACCATCAAACTTCCAGTGACCACTAATCATAACCCGACCAAACCCCAGCGACGATCGCTGCCATAAACTGCCATAATAGCCACCCAAAACTCGCGGCTCCACCACTAGTGCCGCCATTGATTCCGCTGCCCCATCGTTAACCACACCCATCATCAAACTCCACTCTTACCGCTCGTCAAATCCCAATTACCATTGAGTTTGATTAACTACTGTAATCTCCTCCATGACGTAATCACCACAGCCGCCACATCAAGTTAGTTTTCCAGCCAACCCACCGTGAATCCGGCCAACTCACGGCTGCCATTGTGTTCCTCATCACCAAATCCCTGGATTCGATCCTCCTCAGTCCCAATCCTGGCCACTAGCTACCGGCCACACCAAACCCGAAAGTTCAACCTTATTTATAATTTTGCCACTGGCTTTGAATTTGTGATTGAAATATTCAAAAGCTATAATGATTTGAAGCTTGATGGAAATTGCAGTCCTAAATATTTTCTTTCATAATTGGATAAGGTTGATCAAGAATATATGATTAGATTGCCAAGGTATGATCGATTACAATTTATAGCCGATTTTCTATTAATAGGGAGTGCTTTAGACTGGTGGACCAGAGTGCAAAGAAATAGAATACTTGTCGAAGGTCTTTTCAAAATTACTTCATGGACTCATGTGAAGCGAATATTGATATCGAGATTTATTACTCTTGGTCACTGATTGGTACAACAAGGATTTCTCATTATGCTTTTGAGTTTGAATAATTTTATGGATGTAAATACTATTATAAACCTGAAGAGGAAAAACTACAGGATTTGTAAAGGGCTTAGTTTATATATTAAAGGCAAGATGTCTACGCACACTATATACACCTTGCAGCATGTAATTCTTTTAATGATGCAAATTGAATCACAAATTAGAAGAGAAAGAAGCCAAGCATTGAAGTAATTAAGACAACCTCATCCTTGACAACAATTTGAGATCCCTAATTGTTGGTTTTGCTTGGTGCTATAGGTGTTAATGTACAAGTGTACACAATAAGTAATATAATGATAAGTATTCATATTATCTTCACAAGGATTTATATTATAAAATTTGCTATAGCAATCTTAACAGTGTAATTTCAATCTAAATTAAAATAAAATAATTAATGAAATTAATGAACTAATTATAATAAAAATGCAAATAACAAAATGCAATAAGAAAAATCATAAGTCAAACTCAAGGGCAAACTCAAAGGGAAATGAGTAGGTGAGTGATTAAACTCACTTAATGGTATTGACTATTTTTCCAATTATAGTACTGTTGCTATAACATCTACTATAGCACTGGGCAGAATCCCTCATGCATCCTCAATTGTCGTCTATTGGATATTTTGTATCTAAATGCAACATAACAATGATCAGTTGTTATTCTAACATTAGATATAGCATTATGCGTTTTAGGTTCTAATTGTCTTATAAGGTGAATCCCTATGTCTAGTTCTTCACTAATCGTAATTTAAGCATGACCCTATTCAAATTCATATTAACTCAACTTGGGAAACCCAATCTAAAGCCATATGTTGTCTTAATTTCTTCTATTAAATCAGACCTTTTTAAGGCTCTTCTTTACTAGTATCCACTAAACGGGTGGTCAGTCGAAATAGGGATTTGCAATAAGTAAAATCAAGACAAAGTACTATAATAGATTCAAAGCAAGCTACAAATATCAGTCAAATAACCATTAAGATTGTTTAATACCCAACTACAATAAAGTTTAGTTCATGATTTGCAATAAAACAGTAACAATAATCATTGTAGCCATCAAATACATTTCCATAAAGAAATAAAAACAAGAAAATAAGATGAGGAAGTGAGTTCCGCTAAGTCTTTACAATCTCTCATTCTTTTTCTCTTTGTATCCTCTGTTGCAGCCCTTAAATCTCTCTTATTCTCTGTTTTCTCTTTGTTTTCTAGGTTATTTTTCCTTGAGTGACGGCTCTCTCCATTTCTTTCATGTGTGCTCCTTTAATATCTTGAAATTAAGGTAATTAAAAGCATGTCTCTTATTTTTGGAAACCTCATATCACAATCGTTTTGTGCTTGTCGCTGCTTTCTCAGTTAACATGTGCGAAATCTTGTCTGTAGTTGCTACAGGATATTACAGCAATGGCTATAATATCTTCTCTGTTCCAGCTTATTTTAATTCATTTGTAGGCAACCTCTTTGTCATCTCTATAGGTCTACTGCTGTAGCTTTTTATAGATGAAACATGAGCTTTTTGATCACCTACAATCACGTACATAATCAAAGCACAAAGTAATCTAAAACAATATCAATTTATTAAAAACGAACTTAAACAAATGCATATGTAAAACATAACTAAAAATATAATAAAAACACATCATGTACTCTCTAAGTAATATTAGTTTAAGTCTAAAAATATCATGATAACTCTTATCTCATAGAGTTATCACTAGTCTTATCATAAGTCAGCAATCTAATATTATAAATCAGCAGCTTGAAGTGAAATACATACAGATAAAAGAAGCTTATGCCTCTCCATAAAAGCGAAATCTTGTCTACATTGCAGGAACCCTGCAGCAACGGCTACAGTATCTTCTCTATTCCAGCTTATTTTAATTCCTCTGCAGGCAAGTTCTTTGTCATCTCTGTAGGTCTGCTGCTGCAACTTTCCATTCATGAAACATGAGCTTTTTGATCATCTACAACTATGCACATAATCAGAGCACAGAGTGATCTAAAACAACATCAATTTATTAAAAATGAACCTAAACAAATGCATATGTAAAATGTAACTAAAAATGTAATAAAAACACACCATCTACTCCCTAAGTAATATGAGTTTGAATCTAAAAATATCATAATAACTCTTATCTGATAGAGTTATCACTAGCCTTATCACAAGTCAGCAGCCTGAAGTGAAATACATATAGATAAAAGAAGCTTATGCCTCTCCATATGTCAAAGATGTGCCTAATATTGTAGAAAACGTACAATTTATTATTGATTTAAAGTTTTAATTTGACAATTTGTGGAATAATGTGCATAATGTTTCCTTGGAAGAGAACACAAATGTTGAAGATGGTCAATTTTTTTATCTATTAGTGTGCAATTTTTAATGCAATAGGTGTCAATGTCTAAGATAAAATGCTATAACAAACACAAAGCAGCACATTTATGTCAATCAAACATCAATTAAGATTGTTTATCACTCAACTATAATCAAATTCAGTTTATGATTTGTAATGAAACATTAAATAAAATAGTTTCAACCATCAAATACATCGCAATAAATAAATAAAAAATAAGAAAACATGATAGAGAGTTGAAGTCCACTGAATCTTGCAATCTCTCATTCTTGTTCACTATGATTTCTCTATTGCAGTCCTCAAATTAGAGTCTATATATGGTACGTGACTTAGGGGCTGTTTGTTTTTTTAACTTAATGACTTAATTGACTTAATTATAATTAGTTAAGTTATTAAGTTTGTTTGTTTTTTCAACTTAATCAAAGTTTTCAGTCATTAAGTCATTAAGTTATTAAGCTAATTTTTTTAGCTTTTTACTTAATCTAAAAAGTCTGAATGACATCATTAAAAAATATTCTCCAAAATCTCCCCATCTAATTAATTAAATTTCATCCATAACTAATTAAGTTTAATAATTAGCATTATTATCCATCTCTATAACTTGTGATAATATAATTGTAAACTTTTTTTTTTCTCTCTTCAAATTAGTATTATTTTTCTTTATAATTTTTAATGAATATTTTTTGTATAAAACATCTTAGACAATGATAAAATTGATTATAATATACTAATTCAGAATATTAAAGGGTTGTACTCAATTGAGTATGATGATCTTATAAAAATATATTATTTTATTTATATTATTTGAGATATTATTAATTGTTTAATATGATAATTTGTAAGGGCATAGATGTAAAAATATCAGATTTTAAAATTTTTTAAATTTAAAAAACAAACAACTTAATACTTATTTTTAACGATTCAGACAAAAAAACAAACATGCTATTTATATTCAGATATTCAGCTCTATTTAGAATTCAGACTAATTCAGGTCTATTTAGATTTCAGATAAAAAAACAAACGCTACCTTAGTCTTTTATTTTTAGTATAATTATGATCTAGTTTCCCTTTTTAAATTAAATTAGGGGACTAGGTTTACTATAGGGAAGTGGGTTTCTTTTACCATACTTAGAGAGGTCTCATTATTATAACTTCAGATTTAATTATTCAATAAAACCTCTGTTTATAGAGTCGTGTGGATTAGAACGTCATTTAATCTTGTTTTACGCGATATTAAAAATCTCATTAATTCGTTTGTTTAGAATGAGATCTAATCATGTTTTAATTAGAGCATAGGCTAATCGCTTTGGCTCGATCTAGTATTAGAATGCTATCTAGTTTTTCTCTCTTATCAATTTTCACTTCTGCTACCCTCGCTCTATTATTTTTGTTAATCTGTTTCCAAATGAATGGTGATGCTAAGCGCAAATTTTGTGAGTTTAATTTCTTATCACTTTTTTTTCCTATATTGTTCGTTAGCTAATTGTAATAGATAAAATGTTAGTATAGGCGGAAGGTAGTTTGTTACATCATCTATGGTTTAGTCTTGTTAAAAATATATATTTTTATCTTTTTTTTTAAAAAAAAATACATATTGTTTCTCTAGAAAAATAGAATAAATTGTGCACTAGTTATTATTTTGAATCATTTTTATTGGATATATACTATATAGCACAATTTATTTTGATATTTTTGTAGGTGTATGAAGGAGGTAAAAATAAGTTGATAACATCATTGCTAGTAGTCAAATTTTGGAATGGAGTACTTTTATTGATTAGATACTGTTTTTTCCCCGTTTTGTACTTGGTGCTTTGATTTTTTTTTTTTAATTGAACATGTTTGAATATTAAAATATCATTTCGTTAGAGATGCACTACTTTATTTTGTAACAACTAAGTTTTGTCCTTAGTTGTAAAATTTTTGCCGTACACAAACAATTTCCAGGCATAAGGCACTTCTGAATTACAATATTGATTTCTATCAAAAGAAATTACAATATTAAGATATGATGCAGTTTTTATAGTAAAAAAATTAGGGAAATAATATAAAAAGCTGAGCATAGTAATTGAAAAGAGAAAGTAGGAATATATTAAGTGTGAGAGAGAAGAATGAACAATATTTTATCATTATATGGCGACCTATTGCATTAATTTGTTGATTTTTTTGAATTAAAAAATTCATGTCACTTTTAATCTCAATCCTTGATTATTTTTAATCTAATGCTCATAAAATTGCATTTAAACTTGTGTATAAAATTATGTCTCTCGAATTTATCACAAAAAAAATATTTATTGTTCATTAAATCCAAATCTAGTTTTTAAGATGGCTCCTACTTCAAAAATTTAAACTAACGTGAGAACTAAATAAAATTACTTGAAAAAAATACATTTGATATTTATCAATTATCAAACTCATTCTTTCTACTAGATTGTGTACATTTATTTCTGTTTTACATTGAAATGACAATTAGTGGTACATCAATCATGTGCATACGAAAAAAATACAGTTAGATCCTTCTGTTGTCATGAAATATTAAATTGTGCACAACATTAATTTAAGATCTACAAATATTATTATAATCAAATAACTAAAAATAATATAACAGAACATGTGCTTACCAAATGACATTACATGCGGGGAGCAGATCTCAATAATTGATCCCTTCATTTTAACATCGAAAGAAATAAGAAGACATGAGCACAAACCCAGAGGAGGTAGAAAGACCAAAATGACAAGGGCAAGACTAAATTGAAGGAAATTGTTAATAAAGAGCCAAATTCTCACCCTTACAACTCACAAGCCTAAACCATTTCATCCTCTCCAATGATGCATTGTCTGTGGTAATTTGGGGATTTCTCTCTTTCTATCGAGGACCGCGAAGAGCATGAGCCCACACTTGGCACGGTTACCTTCTCATGATATAATACATCCTTATTAGGGTTAGCAAAGACCATAAGTATCTTCTTCATACGAGAAGAATTTATATTAGTATCTCAATTTCAATTTAAATATGGGTTTGATTTACACTCTATGTTTTGAGAAATATTTACTATCTGAAAAAAGAAAGGGAAAAAACGAAGTCTTTATCTAAAGAAATGCGTTGAGAAAGGGCATATGTGTAGAACCTTTTAATGAGACAGTGCTTTTCAACTCTCTCAAAATAGAATCGATTCCAAAGATGCATGTCATGGTTCCTTACTTCCACTGGTATTTGTCTCTTTGTTAGTGTTTCACACTAGATGATAAAACATTACTTAATATTACATTTTTCAACTAATACCTCAAGCGACTCCATCCACAGTTAAACGGATTTCACCACATTATTGTTAAATAAATAATTTTATAATTTGTAAAGTTTCAACATCTAATTGATAAATAATAACATGATATATTATTTGTGAAAAAATCTCTAAATTACCATTGCCTTAGACGTTAAAATTAAAGGTCTTATGGTATGTCGATGTCTTGTAAACTTTTTGTTGCCATCGATGTCACATATCAGCCCTGGATTGGCGGAAAATTCAGATTTGTTGTACAATAACTATTACATTTGTGCGTTCTGTAAAATTAATTTTATTAAATATTAGAATACTCCGTGACTTGCTAACAAGTTTGATTATTCTGAATATCAAACTCTAATGTTGAAATAATTTGCATAATATTTATTTGTTTGCAAGTGAGATTTGTCAGCTCTTCATATTGGATGATAGCTACCTTTGGGACAATTTAAACGTTAGGGTTTTAGATTTCCCTTTCCTATAAAGTATACTTTAGATGTTCATTTTTCGAGATATAAAGTATGTACTGCAATTATTTATATATAGTAATATTACTCTATTAAAAATAAATAAATAAATATCAAGATAGCCTAAAATAAAATTTTGAATGTCCCTAATTCGATAATAAACAATTATATATGTATTAAGTTAGTTCTGATGTATGACATATTAGTCACCACCATGTGGTCATTTATCAAATGGTAACTTATTATAAGTTACTTATCTTATCATTTTACGGTATACATCGCATCAGTTATGATATAGATTTTATTTCGGAAGTTGTAAATTTTATATTATTACTCATATGAATAATATTAGTGAATCTTGTAATGTTCAAAATTGGTGGAAATGGAAGGCATAAAAAATGTTGGGTAAGGTGGTTAAAAAAACTGTTATCTCAAAAAACCATACTGAACCAACGGATTGATTTGGTTCGGTTTTTAAAATAAAAAAAAAAATCAATCGGTTTGTATAAAAAAAAAATTGAAAACAACAAGAATTAAAAAATACAAAAGAAATTATAGTTTAAAATTCAAAAAATCAAACCGAATCGAAAACTATGTGTTCAAAAAATCAATTTATTTGTTCAAAAAAATAATCAATGATTCAATTTGATTCGAAACTAAAACGAATTGAACCGAATCTTTATGTGTTTGAGGTCAGGAATGAAGGGGAGAAAAAAAAAAAGAAAAAAGAAAAAAAGAACAGTTATGTACAGCAGCGCAAGCGTTGCTCTCTTGGGTTTCGTTCTGATCAAGCGCAAATTTGCGAACGAGATTGCTTTCATGTGGGATTAGCGTTGTTGTGAAGTTCGCTTGTTCATTGAAAACAAAAAATTTTCTGCACAAGATTTTATGGATCTCCATGTGATTAGTCCTTTTCCCATAAAGTCCAGATGCATGTCCAACACCTTTTAAGGATTCTTCTTCCAATACTTCCATAACCTGAAATCACTTTTATTTTTATGGAAAAAAAGAACACTAAATACTAAATACGAAAACTTTCAGCCATATACTTGTAAATGACACCCGCATCAAACATGCTACAACACTTTTTATGTATATCACTCGTATACCTTAAGTTGATAAAATATTTCTGCTGTCCACTAATCCATTAATTGCCGTTAGAAAGTTAACAGAATTGTGGTAAATTAATTATTTCGCCCTTAAAACTTAAAATGAGGCACAAATATAAATTTACCTAAAAAATTGACGTAAATTTTTCAATACATAATTTTTTTCATTTTTTATTAACAATATATTTTTTATTAAAAAATATGAATTATTAATGATACATATTATTAACAATTATCTGTAAAAAATATCTATATTATACCATAAAAAATTATTAACAACATATTATTTACAATTATATATATTATACCATAAAAAATTCCAGTTGGAGTTTGGAGGAGTGGATCTTCAAAAATTTAGGTTAAATTTTAGAGCAGTAGATTCAGTTGTAAAGTAGCTTTTTTTTTAGCAATTATTAATAATTATCCAATAAATGGGATGACATATTATTTTTATCAATATATATCATTTGAAATGTCATTGTTTACTAGGTAAATGGGATGACATGTCATTTTTAATAAAAGATTAGATTACCCTTATGATGGCGACGCTTGCAAACGTCAGTTAATGGATTGGTGGACGGCAGAAGTGTTTTATCAACTTAGGCCATACGAGTGATTTATAAGAAAAGTATTGTAGCACATTTGATACGGGTGTTATTTAAGGGTATATGACTGATAATTTCCCTACTAAGTATAATGAGAAATTTCCCTACTAACTCTTATTTTTTCTCATGAAAAGAAAAGCACGTGGACGCTGAGATGAGGTGATGTGTCCATTCCATATAATTTCTTCTCTCATAATGTAATGTCATTTTCTTAAAAGATTACCTTTAATATGACCATCATCTAAAGTTATATAATCTTAAAAAGTAAATATTGTATAATTTGATATGACCGTTATCTCAAGATACATATTCTACGAATAAATAATAATATAATTTGAATATACTCTAGCTTTGATGCTTTTTTTCTCAATTGGAATCATCTACCCAAAAGATTAATCTCTTAGCTAAATTTACACATCTATATACGTAAATTTACACATAGTAAGAACCAATGGCGGACCGAGAAACTAAAATGAAGGGGGGCTTAGTTCAAAAAATTCTATTTAACTCATGGTTTTTTTTTTTTTCACTTGAATACATTTTAAGTCATATAAACTCAAATTTTATTATGTTCTTTTAAATTCTAAATAATAATAATAATAAATTATATATTTTAAATGCGTCAAAATGTCATTTTTTGAAGTAGTTTTCACAAAATATTTAAAAAAAATAAAATAATATTGCTATTGGATTTGAACTAAGATTTTAAAACTAACAAATAACAATTTTACCATTAAATTACAAGTTTTTTAATATATAAAAAATGTGTCTAAATACTTTTTATGTGTCTTTTTACAGCACGGACTTAGGGTACATTTAAAAAAAAAAATTAATCACCCAGCGACTGAAGCCCCTCCTGACCTTAATTGGGTCCGCCGATGGTAAGAACTCAGAAAGAGACAACATCGATAAACTGCAAGTAGAGGCAGAAGAGCTCAGAGCATGTCTGATGAGATCATCGATCATATTTTTCAATCAAACGGGCCACAAAGAACCAAATTTTCCTCCTAAATTCCAAATATTAAGCATCACTTTACTCCTCTTTGAAAAAAAAAAAAACAGAGCGGAGAAATTACCAACAATGTGGTTTTTCCTCTGAAAACAAAAATATAAAAGCATCAAGTATTCCATTGACATGACTTCCAATAAACTCCAAAAGTCACAACACAAACTCAAAAGTCAAAAGCAAAACTCAAAAGTTCCTCAACCCTCATGGATCCACCGCCTCTTCCTCCCCTCTCCACTTCTCCCACCACCATCACCGTCACCTCCACCACCACCGCCACGGTGGCAGCCCCTGTCCCTACCAGTACCCATCTCACCTACCCGGACTTCGTCGAGTCCTCCCCCCGCTCCCGCAATGCTGACACTTATGATGACAACAACCCACTACTGCAAGTCCCTGGTGCCAAGCTCCGCCTCATGTGTAGCTACGGTGGCCACATCATTCCCCGCCCGCACGACAAATCCCTCTGCTATGTCTCCGGCGAGACCCGCCTCGTTGTCGTTGACCGCCACTCCTCTCTTTCCTCCCTCTGCTCCCGTCTCTCCCGCTCTCTTGTCAATGGCCGGTCCTTCACGTTAAAATATCAACTTCCTAATGAAGACCTTGACTCTCTTGTTTCCATCACCACTGATGAAGATCTTGAGAACATGATTGAAGAGTATGATCGTTTAATGGCAACATCAGCTTCTTCATTGCAAACCTCATCACGTATCCGCTTGTTTCTTTTCTTCAACAAGCCTCAAACCGCAGCTTCAATGGGATCGTTTCTTGATGATGCCAAATCTGAAACGTGGTTTGTAGATGCTCTAAATGGTTCCGGGTTGCTTCCTAGAGGCCATTCTGATACAACAATGGAATGCTTACTGAATCTTGATAGTGAAAATGACTTGGAGGGCGCTCAACCAGAGGCTGATCATGATCACAACAAGCAGGTGCAATGTTCCTTGCCTGTTTCACCTCTGGTCGAGACTTCTCCCTCATTTGGCTCGTCTTCCTCGTCGCCTTCAATGTCAAACTTGCCACCTATTCGTGTTCGTGTTGAGGATCAGAGGAATGGGACCATAGAGGAGCAATTTGCGCAGATGAGTTTTGCTCATAGCGGTTTGCAGAAGCAGCAGGAAGAGGGGTAGCAGTTTTTCAGGGCTCCTCCTCTGATGCCTACGGCTGTTGCCACTGCTCTGCCTACTGAAAACACAAGCAGGGTTCTCTCAGATGATGAGAGATCGGATCACAACGTTCCTGCAGGTCGGCTAAGGAAACCTCCTTTGCCTTTACAGCCAGTGCAATACAGAGCTTGTGAAGCTTACAATGTGCCTTCTCCTGAGTCTGTTGCCACGTAATACATCTTCATTTTGTATAATTCTTTCTCTTGGATCTTGATAGTTCGAATCGGAGTTGTAATTTTTAAGAGAAGTGATTATTTGAAATATGAAATTTTACAGTGATAGCAGCATTTCATCTGCTGCGAGTTCTCTTTCAAAGCCTAGTTACCAACAAGATCAAGGTGGTGTTGCATCTGGAGAGAACAAAGGTCCCAATAGCCCAACCACGGGAAGCAATATTCCAATTCCGAGCCCTCAAACTCAAGATTCCGGGTATGTTTCGTCGGCTCAAATGGATCAGCAACAGCAGCAGCAGCAGCAGCCTCAACAACAACACTTTGTTCATGCAAGCATGCATTACATTCCCCACCAGGCCACAACACCAGTGCCAATTTCATCTTACTATCCAGTGTATGCTTCTCCGCAGCAAATCCTGCACCATCACCCTTTTTATCAACACTAGACGGTCTATGTAATGTCCCCTGCCCAAACTCAGGCGCCATACGCGTCCATGCAACCAAACATTGCTGAAGCCAATAATGTGGCAGCCTTAAGCCGCCCACTTACTGCAGTGTACAAAGAGGGGACTCAGCCAATTTACCCCACAAAGACTGCTACTCAACCTAAACCCGAAATGCAGCAACAATATCTTGGTTACTCTCAAATTCCTGCTAATCAAATTCAGCAACAATTTGTTGGATATTCTCAAATGCAGCATCCGTCACAGTCCATTGCTGTTGCTTCTGCTGCTATTGCTAACTATGGCTATGAGTGTGCTAATCCTGTATCTCATGAACAGGTTTACTACACCCAACATCAAGCTGCCCCGTTGCCTTCTCAGTATCAAACCATGACAGCAGCGGCAGCAGTTGCAGCCTTAGCAGATACTTCTAAACAGCTTCCTGTGGATAGCAGCAATCATCAAATCAGAATCACCCTCACAACCTCTCTAAGGCCATTAAGAAAAATAAGAATCGATTTTAGTGTTCGGTACCACGATATTTTATCTTTCAGCGATGGTTATAAGTTCACATATGTCACCTTATGTAACGACGAATTTTTTAGTAAGTGATAACATCTTGCTCTTCTTTCTTCCCTATTGATGACTTTGATTAAGAAATAGAGATGATTACTGTTAAAAGTCTTCTCTGTCTTGCTAGTTCTGTCGACATCTGTACATGTTATGGCCAAATTGATAAATTTCCAAAGTAAAAGCTTTACTGGAAAAACTATAGCCACATGACTATGAAAATTTTGCGTTTTAATTTATAGTTTAATGGCAACTCAATTTCCTTCCCACCATGTAAGTGGCTTCGAACCAAACCTGTTGTTTTCCATTGAAGAAATTCTATCAACTGAATTAATTGGCATCAAAATAAGTGAAAACAATGCAGTTAACTTGAAAGACTATGAATGCATCACCCGTTTTCATTAATTTTAACACAAATTGATCAATATACAAAGAGTTTTATTGCTCTTCAAGCAGAATCCGATACATTTCTTAGCACTCACTTAATCTGATGTCTTGGAATGAATTGATCCAATGGTGGATGTGGATTCTCCTTGGTGACACAGATATTCATTTAATTTAAACCAATATTGTTGCACTTTAGTGAGCAAATACTACTAAATAAAAGATGATTTAATTTAAATACCCTTTAATTAAGATTAGACTTGTTAAAACCATCCCATTTAATTGACATTCTATTTGATGTTGTAATTTAAAAGGTTGTTTGTTTTTACTTTAATTTAGCTTAATTCAAGATATTTTCATATTTTCATATTTTTTATTTTTATATCTGAAGTCTTATTATAAGACATATGTATCTAAATGGAAAAAAAAAACAATTTTTGCTTTTGTCTGAATGATAAAATAAGTTTCACGTTGTTACCAACCCGACCACACCCTTGGGGGCATCTAAAGTTTTATTTGGTATTAAATACCTAACCAGCATTCAATTTGAATTTTAAGCAAATTCTTTTATTATTAGATAACAATTTTTTTTATAAATATTATGTTAAATTATAAAAATAATTTTACCAAAATAATTTTTGTAAATTATATATCAAATGCTTACCTTATAAATACATAAAAGCTATTATACTACATAACGCCGTAAATATATACATATTTAAACTTCAAGTATATATATCACTTTTGAGATCATAAGTGTAAAAATATTAGATGTAAGATATTTTGAGTTTATTTTTATTTTCACAGACCAATTTAAACTTTAGTAACATTTGGACCCATTCATGCATAGGATAAAAAAACAAACGCTACCTAAATTAGCCCAAGATGAATGTCATGCTTTCTTTCTTAATTACTTATTTGCTCATAAGTCAGTAAATACTGTAATGATCATTTTCAATGTTATGGAGTGGTAAAATAAATTCACAAAGAAAAATAATCATTCCACAAATAATTTATTGAATTAATTGTGACAAAAAAATTAAATGATCAAACATAACAAACAAACTTAGTTGGTTACTTAACATTACTAATAAAGTTGATACATATCTACTAGAAAAATGGGATGCCATGCAGAGAATATCTGTCATTCGATCTCCCTGATAACAAAGTTTCTATGTGTTATTGTACCCCCTATGATAAATCTATGATATTATTTTATTTATCATATATTCCCATGATAGTGCACATCTATCACACGTGTCACGAACAAGTGACGTTGTTTCACAAGGCTTTGGGAAATTAATTAGAAATTTTAGCAAGTAATCTAAATTGTTTTGAATTTGATGGGTTTCTTCAAAACCTATCATATATTAATGATTTGCTTTCTATGTCATGAGGTTTAAGGTTTAAAAAACAAAATTATTATTTTTTAATTTTAAAATTATGAGAATATTACTTATTATTTAAATTTCAGAATTTTAAAATAGAAATAGCACGAAACCAAATTGTCAAACTTGAATTTACTGAAATAAAAATTACATTCAAATTCATAAAAAAACTATCAAATACCAAATATCATCCAACACTAAAAATTTCAACCACTTGAAACTCCCAACAAATAGCATCATCAAAATGCATGGTGAATTAAATCCTTAACAATATCTCATAAATCCTTTACAATATCCAATGACCAACATATCATCACTAGAAAACAATTAATCTGTAAAATAAAAAGACACTAATAGTGCATTTCCAAAGCCAATAACATCGCCTAAAACACAGATTGCATTAAGATGAGTACCAAAAAAGTCTAGATTAATGTATTGGCCGCTTACAGTTAATCAAATTCATAATAAAGTTCATCAGTGTCTAATTGATTTAATCAGCTTTGATACCAAAGGGAAAATGAGGATAAACAACCTAAGAGGAAAAAAAAAACATTAGACAATTGCCATAATGAAGCAGTAAGCCCCACAAGCTGTAAAAGAGAAATAGCGAAGAAAATAAAAACGATGCTATAGTAGTAGAACCCGAGTGCTTATCTAGCAGTGGCAGTTGAGTAGATCTTCATAAGAGTTGTTGGACTAGGAAAGATTAAGTATGAATAAAATATTGCACAATAGAGTACATATTAAAGAGAAATATAAAACCAAGTGCAATACCAAAGACTCGAAAAGGGGAATTTAGTCTAGCCTTCCACATATTCCAATTCTGAATTTCTAGAAGCACCAAACTTTTAAAGAGTGTTTTTCAACGATTAGAAATTAATTAATGCACAACGTCTAGCAACATAACAACCTTCCATACATAATTAAATAAAATCCATCAAAATCAAGCTAATACAATGAAAGGAAAAAGTTTTAAAAATCCAAAGGATATGAGGAAATGTTGAAAATTTTGGAATCACCAGAATCTTCCCATCCTAGCAGCCTTAATACCATGATTGTAGGCTTAATACCTTGATTTCATCACACAAAGCAAGGGCACAATTATGTGAACCAATCACATCCCACTTCACATAAATCATTACATACCCTACCTCAAGGCATTACCTGAAGAACAAAATACTCGAAAAATCATGAAAATCATATAGCCTGGAAAGATCAACAGAAAATAAAATCATGTCAGTAAAGTGTTACAGCAGCGATATCAGCACCATTTCAAATTAACTAGGATAGAACCTCACTAGGGAGTCCAATATTATCATCAGACTTTAGACTTCTATAGAGTTTCACCAGATGGAGCAAACCAGTCAGTTCCTGTACAATAATGATGTATATATCAATATTGAGAACTAGTAAATGCAACATGGTCCACAAACCAAAACATTTCAAACCTGATAGTAAACAAATATTCAATTGACAATAGTCTATCTACTCTTGGGAACTCATGGATCTGCAAGGGTCTATTATTTTGTATCAATTTTGGCTGAAAGTCCAATTGTTTTTGTTTGAAAGTTTTAAGATGAATGATTTTTCCTTCTCCAGCAGTAAGTCTTGTTATGGGAAGACTTGCATGGCTCATGGAAAAACATATAGGTTTGGACTTTATAAGTCATAGTATGGTGAATTATAAGGACTGATTCATTTGGTTTCACGGTTAGTTCATTTAGCTAGATTAAACTTTTATGGGTTCTAGGAGTGTAGGTTTATGTGGATCTAATGTGAAATTTGGTTCCACTTAGATAACTATATGCCCTTGATTGAGTCCCAATTCTATTGTTGAGATCAAATCCTTTTTGAAAGTGTGCCATCTTGTACCAATGATTACTAGGAAAAACATAACATTTTTTTCTCCAAGAAACAAAAACTGCAGTCTATTCGTGATGGCACCGAGATGTAGTCCCTTGTAACCTTCAATCTTATATATTTTAATGTTTTGTTTAGAAAGAATAGATAGGTAGGTTTCTTTGAAACTGGAAGAAATGGATTGTACAAGAACCTTAGAGGATTTATAAATAAATTTAGGCTTAGGTTGTCTAAAAGTAACAATAGATTTTATGGAAGAGATCAGTGTGTTCACATCATAGAACTTACAAGGATTTAATAGATCTACTTTGAAGGGTTGAATGGATTTTTGGTTGTTTTCTTCTTGGGTCTCAAAGTGGAAGTTCATTATGGAGGAATGACTATTTGAAGAAAAAGAAGGGGAGGTAGCTCCCATACTAGAAGTATGTATTCCAAACTAAGTTATGTCTTAGTTATCTATAGTCCTAGACTGCCCTAATCTCGGATCTTAATGTCTAGAAGGATATACAACATAATTCTTTCTTGCTTATGATAAGCCCAAAACACACAACTTTCCTTAGCTTAGCAACTGGGTGCCACATCTACTCAAAAGAATTCTAGTCATATATTACTTGGCCAAAATAACCTTGTTTCAGGAATATACCTTTTCTAGTTTTCTATAATGTTTCTAATGTGAAAGATCTTATTTAAAGACAGACATAGAGCATATTTTATTAAAGAAAATTATGAAAGGTTTCTTTTAGGAGTATTGGCTTTGATACTAGAATATGAATATTAAAGACAAGAGGAAATGCTATTAAAAGAAAGAGGATGCAAGAGATGATCCAAGGAATTCTGGTCCTCAGCAAAACTAATAGGTTCCTTTTACAGGCATTAAGGAAATCTCCTTATACAAGACACATTATCATACCTTATCGATAAGAAATCTTACTTTACAGCTTATTACTCTTTTATGTTACATCATGAAATCTGTTTTACAACTCATCAAGTTCTCATTCCATGCACTCCTCATTTTACCTCTACCCAAATTTGATAATTCCATTTTTGTTCTCAAATAAATTATTATTATATTATTTTTATTATTGTCATTATTATTATTTTTATTATTTTCATTATTATTATTTTTATTATTGTCATTATTATTATTTAATTGTTAATAATGTAATAATAATAGTGATAACTAACAATAATAATAACATCAATAATAATAATAATAAAGATGGTAATAATAATTAATTTTAATAACAACAACAACAACAACAATAATAATAATCACAATTAGTATAATAAAAAAATAACAATAATCAACTAAGGTTATTTTAATAATTTGAAATAATTCATAAATATATCAATGGTAATACAACTCATTTTGATTTTAATTCTAATTGATACAACTAAAGTAAACAATTTATTTTGATTCTCATTTCCTATTTTGATTCCGAGTCATTTTGATTCCAGTCTATTCTGATTCCAAACCATTCCGATTATATTTAATAAACATACAATAAAGCTCAAAGGTTTCTCTCAAAGTTTCAAGTTTTCATTCGTTTCACAATTTTTAGATTACGAATTTTTTGATTGCCCTCTTCAACTTTGTAGTTTCTTCATTCTAACCTTCCTCGACAAAAATCCCGTTTTCGTCTTAGTTATCGTCATCTTGAGTTTGGGACGAAGGGATGTTAATTTTAGCTTTTCTTATTTGCGTAGAACTAGTAGTTTATTCCATGTAGTTCTCCAAGTTGTAATTAAATAAATTATTATTTCCTTATGACATTTTATGTTGCCTATTGTAAAGTACCTATAATTTAATATTTCTCTCTATATATAGTGAAAAGTGTTTTTCTTGAATCCTTTATGCATAATTTCAATGATCTATTTGTAAAAACAGTACTTATTTCTCACATATTGTGAACTAATATAAATTATTCTAATTATTTTATATCAATTATTAAGAAGTGATTTTGATAAACTCATTTATTAAGTGATTACATATTATGTTAATAAGTCTAATTTTATCACGGTCTACATAATAATACATTATGCATAAATATAACATTTAATTGTAAGATGAGCAATTTTATAACTAACACGCGAGGATTTTTATAGTTAGCCAACTATATTGGTAACTTTAACCCATTAAGGGCATGTTTGGCAGCATGTATTAAGAGGGTATGTATTGTACTTACTTTTTTAACCCATGTTCGGTAAACTTATTCAACTATTATGTACTGTATAAAAAAAGTAAAATTAATACAGATTTGGGTGTGCAATAAAGACCCACACCAACCCCCAGGTCTTTATTAGCTTAGTCAATAAAAGTAAAAAAAAGAAAAATAAAAGAACCCATAACCCATATCATCTTCTTCTTCACTTTTGAAAACAAATACGGACAACTTTTTACCAAATCCTTTTGATACAGGTAATTTCAGCACTTAACTTTAACAAATCTTTATTAAGCATTCAAATTTCACTAGATCCATATTAATTTTCAAAGGAAATTTGGTCTTGCTCCTGAGTTCCTATAAAAAACTTTCAGAAGTTTTCTGGGTTCTCTTTCATTTGCGAGGTATGTTTTGCCCAAATTTTGTTTAGATACATAATAAATATCACGCATTAGTCATTTGGAAGAAGTGAAATGGTTGACAATTTTTTTGTTAATTTCGTTATGTTATGGTCATAACTTGACCAATTACAAAGAAAAAAGAAAAAGGCCAGGTGGCTTATTTTTTATCTATTGATTTGGTTTTATTTATGGTCATAACTCGACCAATTGAAAAAAAATAAAAAATAAAAAAACCATGCGACTTATGTCTGGCTTTTTTTTTGGCTATGTTTCTGAAGGAGTGAAGGGCTAGAGAGAGAGAGAGAGAGAGAGAGAGAGAGAGAGAGAGAGAGAGAGAAAGGAGGAGGAGGAGCTCATGAAAAAAGTAAGTAAAAAAGTGTTAAAAAAAGTTTGCTTAAAGAGACAGGAGTGACGACTTGTTTATAATGCTGTTGCTGCATGTCTAGGCTTATATTTAGTGTTGACTATGATAAGTATACATATATTAATTGCTATATCACTAGGGAATAATTAAGATAAAAATTTCTAGCACTTAATATTCAAGATTAAAGATGATTAAGGGAAAAGAGGTTTTGGGTACAAAGGAATTATTATTGGGAAATGCCTAAGGTAATAAAGATGTAATTAATTTATTATTAGGTACAAAAGTCTCAATATCTACTTGTTTTTGTTTTTGTTTATATTTACAATATTAGGAAGTTCTGATTTGATATTATGTTTTATTTATCGTGAGTTTTGGCACTAATGCTCTTATTTAACAATTAGGAAAAAAGACTGGGATTCTATAAATAGTTTTTTTAAAGTTTTTTTTTCCATGTTTTAGGATTTGTTAATAATTGATGTTTTTTATCTATTTGTCTTTAGATATGGAAAGAAGAAGAAGATTTTCCCTTTACATGTTATTGACCAACTGACACTTACAATTAGTGTTCTTATCCATAATGATGTATTTGTGCTTGTTGGAGTTGATTAAGAAACGCAATAAAAAGAAAATGATTCGTAGGCGACCATTCATAAACCATGCTAGTCGGTTGCATTACCTAGATAGCATAATAGGCAATTGTGACTTACAATGTGTGCATCAACTAAGAATAGACAGACGAACATTTGGTTTATTATGTGAGTTACTTCGATCAAGAGGAGAGGTAAAGGTTGATGGCTTGGTTTGGTGGCTGTTGAAGAGCAAGTTTGTATGTTTTTGCACATTCTATCTCACCATATTAAGAATCACACAATAGTAGTACGTTTTTCCAATCCGGTGAAACTGTTAGTAGATATTTCAACTCAGTGTTAAAAGGAGTCTTACGATTACAAAGTATCTTACTAAAAGTACCCAAACCTGTGCCAGAAAATTGTACTGATGGGAGGTGGAAGTGGTTTCAAGGTATTTAACTGTTGGGATAATATGCTCTTTTAAAGCATATTAATTTATTTTCGATTAATAAATATTTGAGATATCTTAATTGCATAAATAAATTGAATAAGGTCCGTTTAATCATATTATATGTATTTATGTGATCATCATATGGATTCACGAGAACATAAATACAAGTTATCTTATGATTAAATAAATTAAGTTCATGATTGATAAGCGAGTTGGGCGCTCTATTTATGTTTAGGCGTAGTAAATTCATTGAATGATTTGTCTTAATCATATATGAATTTCTTGATGTAGTTGACTACATTGAAATTTGGATCACATATGAGATTTAATTAACCTTGAAATGACTGTCAGACTTATTAAATCTCATAGGCATTGATTTTACTGTAATCTTAATCTTGAGTTAATTATGATTTCATAATTGTAATTGTTATTCCATTTGAGTTACCATTGGGCATGACACACACTTGTGGTCAAGATTACCCGGTATCTTGGTGGGAGCAATTATGAGTATTGAAGTTATAGATTAACAATATAGAATTTGTCGACACACATCTTGATGGGTTTTTGACTGATCATGAATTCTGCGAGTGTATCAACATATTTAGTATGTTGAAAATGATCATTAGAGAAAATAAGTAATTAACAAGGATTAATATGTAATTAAATCGATTGGACAGTTGAGATATCGATTTAATTAACGATGTGGTATAAAGGATTGAGCAGTAAATAAATCAATGTGGCTTGGGACGAATTATTATTCGAACATACAATTATGGAGGTCAGTTCCAATCTTATAGTGGAGTAGAGTTGGAATTAAATGATTAAACTTGTTTAATTAAAAGTTTAATTGTTGTAGCCACTATTGTATGTTCCCAAATGATCCCCGGGTTAGCTCATTTAATTGACTACACCATTATTGGATTAATAAGCAAGATAACTAGCAATTTGGGTCAAAAACATAATTATATCTTTTAGTGGGAGGCTCCATTAATATGCTTATGTATAAGGGGCCTTATGTTATTTTACAAGGTGGTCCCCTATGAAAAAGAAAAGCAACGTGAGTTTCATAATTTTAGGAGCCTTAGGTTTTCCACTATGGGGAGATATAAAAGGGCTTATTCTCTCCTAAACAGGAGAGAAAGTCACTATATATATATAAGAGAAAAAGGTTTTTCTCTACAATTTTTTAGAGAAAATTTTTCTCCTGCTAGTTTGCTTATAGTAGTGATAAAGACGCCTACACTTCAAGTGCAGATCAATCCTGAGTCATAACCTGGAAGATCATTTGGTGACGGATCGTGATCTAACAAACGTGGTGGTGACGGATCGTGATCTGAGAGCCTAAATCACATCAGTGGAAAAAGCCAAATCAGATTTTCAAGGTACGATTTCTAGATTACGAATTCATATAGATTTGATGAGATCGGTGCTAAAAAGTTTTTTTTTAAACTGAATTTTCCCATCATTAACTACTTATACTACATTTTTTTAATTAACCATAAAAGTGCAAGAGTTTATTATCTATATATTATTTTACTTTTTAGTGTATGTAGAATTGCTTGGGGGCATTAGCTGTAACTTATATAAGAGTGTGTGTGCCTGAAAATGATAAACTAAGATATCGAACAAGAAAGGGTCAGATTGCGACTAATGTTTTAGGGGTTTGTTAATGACATGAAATTTATCTTTATGATGCCTAGATGGGAAGGGTCAGCCTCTAATGCTAGAATACTCTGTGATGCCATAAGCATACCAACTGGTTTAAGGGTTCCAACAGGTATGACTTATGATTTACTTTTTATTTTATTCTTTTTTCATTTTATTCAAATTACCCATAAGCTATATTTTTTAACTAATGTTCATATAAAATCATTATATTACTATTATCTCGTAGATGCCAGATATTTAAATGCTGAAGGATTCCTTGCACTTTATAGGAGAACACGATGTCACTTGTCAGAACGGAGATATAAGTGTGCTCTTTAGAACAAAGAATAGTTCTTTAACATGAAACATTCTTCTGCAAGAAATGTTATAGAACGATGTTTTGGCTTACTCAAAATGCAATGGGCTATACTACGAAGTCTATATTTTTATCCAATGAAAACGCAGTGCCATATTATTACTGCTTGTTGTTTACTGCATAATTTAATTTAATTAGGACAGAAATGTCAGTAGATCTATTGGAGCACAAATTACTTGAGATAGACAATAATGAAGTACAAGATGCAAATAGCATAACCATCTTGAAGCTTCAGATCAATGGACTATGTGGAGAAATGATTTAGCAGATGCAATGTATAATGAATGGCTTGGAAACAATGGGTAATATATTTTTCATTAGGAATTTTATTTCAGTGTTGTGACATTATATTTATGTGGTACTTTGTTATTTGTTTATCTGTCAATTTAAATACGAAATGTTTTGTTAATATTTTAAGTTAAGAATTATGGTAATGATCTAATATGTAGCTCGTAATTTTACAGTGTAAATTATAATCCAAAAATATAATCAAATTCAACATATAGGAATGGAGGAGGATGGAGATGTAAGCCACATCATTGGAAACAAGGCAGGTATAAGGTGAGCATGGACATATGTCGAAGAAGAAGCATTTTTGGATGCACTAGATGCAGTGGTTGTAAGCGGTGGTCATGCTGATAATAGATTCAAATCTGGTACATTTATACATCTTGAAAAGGTAATAAATCAAAAGTTACCAAATTGTGGTTTAAAGACTTCTCCTTATATTGACTCTAAGATTAGGAAATAGAAGAAACAGTATGGGCTGATGTTTGATATGTTGAACACGAGCGATTTTGGATGGAATGATGTAAAAAAATGTGTGGAGATTGATAGTGATGAAGTTTGGAATTCATATGTGTAGGTTAGTGAAAATTTTAAAAGTTTTGAATTTATTTACTATCATTTGTGAGTTTTTGAAATTTTCGTTTTGGAGATTGATAGTCATTTAGCAATTGTTATGTCCAAGTTTATTAAATTTTTGACTATTTACTATATTGAACTTTATTTTTTTAATTATTTACTGCATCTAACTATATTTTGATTACATATTTGTAGTCTCATACTGCTGTAAGAAATTGGAGAGGCAAGCTATTCCTACTTTATGAAAACATTGGAAAACATATTTGGAAAGGACCGTGCTATTGGACATGGAGCACAAACTCGTGCTGACATGGAAGACGTAGCAAATCAAGAAGAAATTCGCAATGATGATAATGAAATGGATGATGGATGTTCTCCAATATCGGCTACACCACCTTCAAGTTCTCAGCACATTGCTCGAGATCACTCACAACCAACAAGTAGGAAGAGATCTAAATCAGAGGGTGACTTGCAGGCTGACATTGATAAGATTGCTAGTCTTATCAGCTAATCATTTGAAAACATGAATACAACAGCTCAACGCATGTTAGATAACAAAGAAGCTCATTTTGACATTTCTGATGAACTTGCAACTATGGGACTTTCTGTTGAAGAAGAACTTCTAGCCCTAGAGCTAATTCTAAAAGAACCCCATAATATTTCAATTTTCAAGTCCTCGAGAGGTGAGCGTAAGGTAACATTTGTTCATATGCTCTTGCATAGAGCACAAGGTTGATATATTGCTTATAATGGCTGTTTTGTTTTAAAGCCAATAATTTTTTGTGTAGAAAATATGTCCATACTAAACACAACCCCATATTTTTGTGTAGTATTATAGCATGTGGGTACATGTGTGTACTTCACACGCCTTGATATTTTTGTATAGTAATGTTGTAATATTGTATTATTAAGTTGATCAAATTTTTGTAAACTTTTGAATGATTATATTAAGGTTGAAAATTCCCCTATGAAGCAAAATTATATGCTTTATTTGTGTAATTTGATTAGAATTATTTTTTTGTGATTAATTTTCACAGGAAATGTGTAGAAATATTATGTGTCGAATTTTTTTGAAACTTATAGTTACATAAATATAGAAACAAATATAAAAATATTAAATTTTTATATGAGTATTTTCTTTATATATATATCCTTTTGAGCATTAAAAAATATTCCATATTCCAAGGATTATGATACTTAATATAACAAGGTTAGTCATTTACTTAAATTATTTACTTTAAACAAACATTAAGACAATCCAATACATGTTATATGCCAAACACATGATAATTAATAATAATATAGTATAGCTCAACACCAAACACTGTATAATTTATAGAACAAGCCAATTTAATACATACTATTCTAATACAATACAGTATGATGCACCAAACACCCCCTAAGAGTTAGTATGCAGTCATTTAGTAAGGTGGCAGTTAATTCTCATCTTTCTTTCTTCCTCTCATTTTTGCTCTTGCCGTGTGTGTGCGTGTGCACGCACGTAGATGTAGCAAAGTCGAAGATCAAGACAGCTGCTGTTGGCAAAGCTTCACATCAAGCTTGGAAGCATATCCATGGCCAATCAAGGTGAGAACTTGCCTCTCTCTCTCTCTCTCTTTATGTTAAATTTTTTTCAACATAATGAAGTATCCGAGGCTTAATATATATATATATATATAAACATCTAAGCTCAATACATAAATTACGTATTTAATAAATAAAACTAATAATTTATGCTCCAATTATAGTGTAGGACATTTTTTAAAATGACACTTCGCTCTAGGCAAGACCGTTGCACCAAAAGAAAGAATAAAAGAAATAGAAATAGACAGAAAGTAAGAAGTATAAATCACCTAAACAGATAGCTGAGAAAGTGGAGGCAGATCTAAAAATTTAATTTTTTTAGGGGGTAAAAATTTAATAAAATTTATAATTTATAGAATTAATCTAAATATCAAAATTTCTCTATAAATTTACCTCCACTCAACTAAGATTTTTTTTAAAAAATTGATATGAAAAAAAAGGAATTTTATTATTGAGTGGGGACAATTACCCACACTGTCCCCTATGTAAATCCGCCATTGGCTGGGACTTCATTGATTAATTAATTATAAAAAAATATTATTACAATATACATATTTTTACAACGTAATTATACCATTAAGTCTGACATTCAGGATCACCATTTTCGTTAATCGCGCATGCATTTGTTCAAGAGTCTTTGGATTTGATCGACTTCAATCTTTCATATATACACCCTTCTTGAAAGCAGAGTTTTTTCAGGATTTATGGGATTCTATAGCTCAGAAAGGCTTCTATATCGTTTGTTGGCAGTACCATTTAGAACCATTAAATTTTTGCGGTTACGATTCAGTTAAGGCTTCTTTACTTAATGATTATCAAAATTTATTTTGTTGGTGATAGGTCCCAGTCAGAGCTATTAGACTTTGTATGTAAATGGGATTCTACTTAGGGTGAGAATCAACCACAAGAATTTGTTATTGAATCAACTTAACTTTTTTCTGCATAATACTCGAGTTTAAATACATAAAGAAATAACAAACAATTCTTAAAAATAATACCACAACTACTGAAAATCAATAACTGAATCCAGCTAAAGCCGGCACTTATTAAAATAACGAAATACTTGCTAACAAAACTAAGGCTTAACTTGCACGTGCATAAGCTGGCCACTCCACTTCATCCACTAAATCCTCAACGGCTCCATGCAATCTTGACTCATTCTTGATGGGTACACGTTGAGACCTTCTTGGCTTATCAATACCTTCCCCTGGAAGTGGACTCTTGTCCTCAAGGTCCATATGTTTAAATTGATTCAATAGCTTCTCTGTTATCAGATAAAGAATGGAATGAAATTTTTGTTTTGGCACGGTCTGTTGGGATAACCTCCGCAGCAATTTCATTTTCTTCATACGTAATATTTCCCGCATCAGTACTTCCTTCAAGTAACAATATTTGAGGACTCGTACATTTGTGACCTACAGTAAACTTCCCAGGGCAGTTAAAACAAAGCCTTTAGGCACGACGTCTCTGCATCTCGTCCCACGTCAAGCGTTTGACATTTGATGTTGATGTTCCACTAACTGGGAATGGCTGAGAAAACTTGCGTTGGCCTTGGTCTACTTGCATACGTGCCAAACTGATAGCATCTCGCAAGGTCTTTGGCTTGAACACCTGATGCCATCAGATATCTCAGGCTTAAGACCTCCCATGAAAGTTCCAACTAAAGCTTTTTGCGTCCACCCATTAACCCGATTGCCCAATCTCTCAAACTCTCGTTGATAATCATGTAAGGTGCCCACTTGCTGCACCCTGGATAGAGCTTCATCAAAATCTTCGCACTCGGTAGGTCCGAAACGTGCCCATAATTCTTCTTCAAAATCTGTCCATGTTACCGTTCTTCCCTCCTCTTTATAAGCTTTATGCAGCCACTGCCACCATTGGTTGGCTTCACCTTCAAGATGGAAGGATGCCAATCAACCAATTGATAGGTCCCAGTCAGAGCTGTTAGACTTTGTATGTAAATGGGATTCTACTTAGGGTGAGAATCAAACACAAAAATTTGTTATTGAATCAACTTAACTTTTTTCTGCATAATACTCGAGTTTAAATACATAAAGGAATAACAAACAATTCCTAAAAATAATACCACAACTACTGAAATCAACAACTGAATCCAGCTAAAGCCGGCACTTATTAAAATAACGAAATACTTGCTAATAGAACTAAGGCTTAACTTGCACGTGCATAAGCTGGCCACTCCACTTCATCCACTAAATCCTCAACGGCTCCATGCAATCTTGACTCATTCTTGATGGGTACACGTTGAGACCTTCTTGGCTTATCAGTTGGTTAATTAATTCCCATCAACTCAAGCCTGATGGTAGGTCATGAATTTAATGTACTTTCATTGTGCAGAAATGCAGCATATGTGTCTTTATAAACTCACGAATAATAAAGAGACAGATTAAGCGAAAGTAGTTGGCTTTTAATTGACAAGTTATTGCAATCGTTGAATAGCTTGCTGTTGAATGTTATTGTTAATTTTGAGGCAATAATATTCACCTACTTTCGCCCTTTACAATTGAACCCAAAAATTTGCATGTGGTGCACTCTATGCTGGTTGATCATAATACATATTCATCTCTATTCTCTCGTTTTCTCACAAAAATATGGAGGCAGAAAAAACTCCGTTACATATAAACCTCAGCAAATATAGAAAGAGAAGACGGTACCGGAGACTGAACCGTGTAATCATCGCCAATAATAAAAACCTGAAGATTTCTGTCTGTCATAAGATTCATCAAAGATTTCGGACGATTCAACTGATTCCGAAACGATTTAGAAATTCTTATGAGGAGATGATGCTTCATTTTGCTAGACACGTTGCCCAGTTGAATAATGGTAATATCTAATTATTGATGAAGAGGGATCACGAAGGTCAGCAACTCGGCCTTTGAAAGGTTCTTTAATCCGGGATCAATATAAAGTTAGGAAGAAAATAATCAATGTTTTGTCATTCAATTCTGGTTGGATGCAGATCTTGTTGTAAAGAAGTGATCGATGTTTGTTATTCAATCCTTTGGTAAAGTTGATTCTTCTCCACCTTGGATGCTTCATAGTTGGTGATCACTTAATTGTAAGTCCCTACTCTTTCGTAGTTATTTGAGATTTTCACACTTACAGGGAGACTAATACTATAATAATGTTGCTAATTGTCTTGTCAATCTTGGTTTGCTTTGTGTTAATTTTTCTTGGTGTGTTGCTAATTCTTTTGTCAATCTTGATTTGCTCTGTGTTAATTTCACTTGGTGCTCGGATCCCCATTTGAATATGTATGATTTTACTTCCTCTGACGCTAATGGTTTTCCGAATATCAGTTCAATTAGATTGTTCTTCCTTATTCTTTTGTTTGTTTTATCTGTTATAAACTCTTATAATATATTAAGGGGAAGGCTCGATCATGATGATCTTATTGTTCGTTGGTTTTGTTACTCTTTCCATTTTTCTTTTTGTTTTAATAAATTCATCACTTTGATGAGGACAAATTATTACCGAAAAAAAAGTTTCACCTTGATGAGGATAATTACCAGAGTAAATGTCCCTTTACTATTAGTGAGACTAAAAATTTGGTTAGTACTTTACAAGATTTAATGTATACTAATCCCAATAGTTTTATAATTATAAACTAATCTTAGTAATCATCTGATTGTAATGTGTACTAATCCCAATAGTTGTATAATTGTTAAGTGTTAAAGCGTATATTTATAAAGGAGAAAATCATCATTTTATATTTTAAGTCTCACTAACATATCTATTTTATGTATTTATTTATCTTGTGATTTAATTGTGTTGTGTTATAATTAAGTATTTTATGTATTTTAGGGGCATCATGATTGTTTCACAATGAAGCAGTGATCAAGCACAAAGCGGACATCACTTTTGAACTCAGGACGGTCAAAAACCTTAGGAGGAGCATAAAAGGAAAAATATTACTGTTCATACGTACGGCACTGTTTATGTTACTGTTCACGAGACTGTTCACATATACGGTCCGATGACGTGGCATTGACCAATGATGTGGCATCGACCGATGACGTGACAGCACTTGATTAGAGAAAGATGTGGCATTTGGTTGCTTATGTGGCGTTGACTGATGATGTGGTATTGACTGATGATGTGTCACGATCCTATTGGATTAAAATTCTTATGTACTGTTGATGAATGATGTGGTAGTATTTCAGTGGACCAAAAATCATGCGTACGGTGCATGCACTTAAATGGGATTATTTACTATTCAAACCGCGTTACTGTGCAAACCGCGTTACTATTCAAACTGTGTACTGTGCAACACGTACTGTTAACTGATGACATGGTGCAATCCTGAGTGTCCGAATTGTTTTTAATCCGATGGCTATGATTCACTCAATGTATCTATAAAAAAGGGGCTCTCACAATTTGATACAGATCCATTTTTGAGCTTAGTTTTCTGTAATTCTTTCTCCTTCTTGTATTTTCTACGTATTTTAATAAATTTCCATTTTACCCCTAGTTAAAAAATGAGTATCTAATTTTCTTTCAAGCTTGGGTTGAAGGTGAAGTCTCAACATATTCCATGGGCTTAATTTGATAAATTTATTTTCTCTTCCCCTATAATATTTGTGGTTATTTTGACTTTTCATCGATAAATAGTAATAATCTTGCTAAATACCGTCCTTTTTAAACCGGCACCCTAGTACAAGGTTATTATTATTTGGCACGATAAGCCCTTAGCACCATATTTATTTAAGCGTAGTTCATGAGGTGTGGAATCCCCCCTCATGATTTTTTTTTTAATAGAAATCACCAAAGAAAAGGTGGGGGTTAGGCGGGACCCCTACATGTGAAATAAATTCGAAAATGAATCAAATACATAGGAGGGGGACAAGAACCAAAACCTCCCAGAGAAAATGAGATACAACATATAAAGAAAAAGACTAACGTCTAATGTGCGGAGTCCCCTGAGCATCCGTGCGGAGGATACCGAGTAACCCTCTAGGGAGCTCTCGGGCTGAAAGAAATCTCCGGCAAATCCTATGAGAACAGGCCCAGTTGGCCAGAAAGTCAGCTGCTGAAGTAGCCTCGCGGAGCACATGCCTCACCTGAATGGGATATGAAGAAATCAGACGACACGCCCGACGCAAAGAATAAGCATAATCCCATCGAACAGGGCCCTGAGAGTGGATCCAAGATACCACCGTAGCCGAGTCCGACTCCACCTTGAGGACAGAGTAACCAAGTTGGATGGCAAGCTCCAAACCCTCGCAAACCGCCATGAGCTCAGCAAATAAAATCGGCCTATGGCCCAGAAAAGATCCAAAAGCAGCCAGAGCTCCTCCTAGGTGATCCCGAAAGATGCCTCCTGAAGCCGCCATCCCAGGGTTGCCCCTAGAACAACCATCCACAGTCAACCTGGTCACCCCGGGGGCGGTCTTGTCCAAGCAACCAACCGGATCAGCCTCCTAGCAGTGGCTATAACTCCCAATCCCTCCATAATCCGGGGACTCAAGACTCCCCTCAACTGGGGGGCCTTGAATCCAAAAGCAAAACTAGCGAGTCTGAGGTCTAAATCTACCTGAAAGAGAATCGCATCAGTGGAGAAGGACTCGGAGCGGAACCGGAAAGCATTTCGGGCCTTCCAAACTGATGGTTGTCGAAGCCAGCAAAAATAAATACCTACTCTAAATAAATTGTGTATAGTGATTGAGCAGGGTCGTGTCCACAGAGATTGGTAATTATTTAAATCCTTTCAAAATATAAAATGCAAAGTAGGGGAGATTGTTGACAAAATTTAAAATCAAATTAAAAATAACAAGAATGCAAATTAAAATTGTAATTCAAATTGGAAAAATTTCTGGTTGAAGGAATTAACTCAGCTTGATTCGACTACTGATCATTGATCTAAATATAAATCATTATTGCTTATGAATAGACTGGTTATAGCTACTGAGACGCTCTAATAGCCAATCTCTTGTTAACTAGTCGATAACCAAGGTACGACCATTAGTTATTTCCCTAATCAATAGACAACCCTAGATACGATCATAGATTTAATCAATTGACAGCCTGAAAAACCAGAGAGACCCAAATCCTAATCAACAAACGCATACGATGGTTCATTTAAATTAGATTGTTTATTCTCATAACACAACTCACTGCTATGCTATTTGTCACAAACATTAAAATCTTCATACGATGAATCTTTTAATTGACAATAGATTAAGTTGGTAATTAAATAGTGGCCAATTATCTAATTAACAAACATAATCATGACAATAATTCAGAGAATAAACAAATACCCAACAAACAATAAAACAATTAAAGCATAAGAAAGATCTCACAGTAATGATGAATCAAAGCTTTATTAACCTCCAACCAGAAAAATAAATTTAGTTCCTCATAGAGAGAAGAGAAAAATTTAGATCTAGTGTTTTTTTCTTTTTCTTGATGATCCCCCTTTCTCTTTGTGTTTCAATCCCTTTTGTATTGTAGAGTTTTTCTAAAAATAGAATACTAAAATCTAAAATATTCTCAAAATTTGAAATTATAAAAATAACCCAAAAAGGTGAAACACGTTAAAATAAAAACTGCAAGTTCTCCGTTGACAAAGACGCTGCAGCCTTATCAACAAAGTTCTTCTGAAATTCATAATTCTTCCATGCAAATAATTATCCTCAAACATCATCTTCTAGCTCAATTTTAGTACCAATCAATAGAATTGCACCTACAAAATAAAACACAAATAAATCACTATTATTAAGTGCAAAACATTGATATTAAAGGGAGTAAACAATACAAAATTAGTGCATAAATTGCACTCTAACAAATTCCCCCACACCAAGATGATGCTTGTCCTCAAGCATCTAACTCAAGACTAATCCCAACTCTTCACCCAATTCTCATCTCAACTCATCCAAAAACAATCTGAAGCAAGCACACCTCAAGAAATTAAGTCAATCAACATTCGAGAGACAAGGATTTTAAGGCATAGGATCTCATAAGCTAGAATAGGCACATTCAACCACCAAGAAAGTCCATTCAAAATTCAAGTGCAACAATATTTAATAGCCCTCTCATTGACTTCACTCCATACACTCAAAGTGTTTAGGGTATCATTTATGCACTCAAATCAAATCAAAGAATGCTATTACCATAAGCTTGCTCATATATCACATCTCAATCCACAAAACATGAATTAAATGCAAAAATTTAAGGGTCTTAGAAAGGTTATGCGGGCTAAATGGGTTAAATGAAAAAAAAAGGTCTATGAAACAAAAAAGGATCAAAATGAGAAGAATGAACTCATTGAATGAACCTTATGATATCAAATGCTTATTTCTACTCAAGTCGCCAAGAATGTAGACAATTTTTTTTTTCTTCTTCTTTTTTTTTGATTTTTTTTTGTATTTCTTTTTTTTTCTTTTTTTTTGTTTTTAATTTTGATTGAATTTTTTTTTTTTTTTTTACAAAAGAAATGAAACTTGCACAATTTAATTCAAGCATAATGCTTTTTGATCTAATTGAGAAACTTTAATTCAAGGTAGCAAAAGCAACAGAATATAAACAAAATATATCCAAACAATGAGTCCAAAAATCTTCTTAAATTTAGGCTGAAATAGAAGGAAAATGGGTAAGTAGATGGAGAGAATTAGAAGAGAATGGTTGAGGCTCAAACAAAGATAACAAATAAAGGTCTTCGAGTGGAGAAAAAGAAGAAAAATGCAGAAATAAAGAAATGAAAAGAGGTTTGCCCTTATCATTTTAAAGCATAAAATCTGTGTCACATGCATAACAAAGCAAGTTCTAGAATAAACAAACTAACATTGATATTCACATAACAAAAATAATCGAGCAAAGTGGTTGCTCATAGCTCAAATCCTTACAAAGTTGGTAAATTTGCCATCAAATCATGTACTCTCTTGAATGAATCAACTATCAAAAGTGGTGTAGAATGAGAAGAATGTATAAGTGATAAAATGAAAGGTAAAAGGATAAGAAGCGAGAAAGATGTATGTAGTGATATAAAAGTGAAAGATAAAATGACATAGAAAGAAGAAGAAAAAATTTAAAAGTATGATGAAATAGAAATAGATGTAAATGATTTGAGATGGATGGGAAAAGAGTAGTGAGAAAGAAAAGAAAAGAAAAGAAAAATTGAACTTGAGATATGAAGCACACTAACTCCAAAATCATTTAAGGATGAGCAGAGTGAAAATAGAAATAGATGTAAATGATTTGAGATGGATGGGAAAAGAGTAGTGAGAAAGAAAAGAAAAGAAAAGAAAAATTGAACTTAATATATGAGGCACACTAACTCCAAAATCATTTAAGGATGAGCAGAGTGAAAATAACACTTGTAGATATCAATATTGTCAAAAATCCTTCCCCCACACCAAGAATTTACATTGTCCCCAATGTATGATAATCAAAACTCACAGAAAAGAAAATAATGCGTAAGGATAAAAGATTGAAGGTAAAAAGAAAAAACGTCCCTGAATTGTGAGCTTTGATCCACATAATGTGGCTAGCACAGACTGCTTTAGCGGTGGCTGGTGTGAGGAGACTCTGCTGCTGGATGAGGAGAACTGGTTGCTGGAATGGTTGGTTTCTTGTAAAGGCATACGGGGCGAGATCTTGTTCTTGGAGATCTTGCGTCTTGTGGTGGTGAGTTCTTCTTCTTTGGAGTCGTGGCGTGGCCGGTGCAAGCGTTAGTTATTCTCGGCTTGCGGTGTGAGTTGCTTGCGGTCACTTGCAGCGAGATCTGACAGTGTCGCAAGGCCCTGGGTGGACGCGAGATGCGACGAGATGGAGATCTGGCGGTGTGGCTCGGTGGAGAAGAGGCTGCGTCGGTATGGATGCTACTGGAGAGGGAAATAAAATCAGGGATTTTAGAACAGTAAAATCATTTTTGTTTTGTTTTTTTTTTTTTAAATAAATTTTTTTTACAATAAAAAAAATTTTAAATTGAAAATGGAAAAATAAATAAATAAAAACTCTTTTTTTTGTTTTTTTTGTTTTTTACAAACTAAAAACTAAAAGAAACACTTGAAACACCAAAAATTACAGAAGTACTTTTTGAATAAGCATGCGGGCACGCCTTAAAATCATTTCACTTCAAAATCACAGAAGTACTTCTTAGTTAAAGCGTGGGCACGCCTTACCAAAAATTTACTTCTTGCCAAAATAAACAAAAGCATTATTTAAACACTCTAAATCAAAATTAAAAGCAATAGATATAACAAAAATCAATATAAATAAATCAGTTGGGTTGCCTCCCAAAAAGCGTCTTTGTTTTATGTCTTTGGCTAGACACATTCATGCATCAATCTCCATACATGGGACTCTCGAGAGCCACTTCCTCCACAATATTCACTGAAAAACCTTCATAAAAAGGTTTTAAGCGGTGACCATTAACCTTCAAAATTTTCTCAGAGGTCGGACTCCGAATCTCAATTGCACCATGAGGAAAAACATTAGTAACAATAAAGGGTACAATCCAGTGAGAAAGTAATTTACCAGGAAAAAGTTTAAGCTTAGAATGAAAAAGAAGAACTTTTTGACCAACAGAGAACTCTTTTCTCAAAACCATTTTGCCATGAAATGTCTTCGTCTTTTCCTTATAAAATCGCAAACTCTCACAAGATTCATTTCTAATCTCCTTTAACTCTTGCAGCTGCAACTTCCTTTGTTTTCCCTCTTCATCCATAAAAAATACCGAATGTTCCTCACTAAGATATTTCATGGCATCATTCATATTGAACTCTATAACCTCTCCATCAAATTCCATAGTGAGAATCCCTTTATGTATATCCAATTTAGTTCTAGCAGTCTTAAGAAAAGGTCTTCCTAGCAAAATTGGGACAGAATTAGAAGAGTTATCATCTTCCATATCAAGTGCATAAAAATCAGCAGGAAAAACCAACTCATTAACTTGTACTAAGACGTCTTCTAATACCCCATCGGGATATGCATTAGACCTATCAGCTAGTTAAATTATCACGCCAGTTTCTTTTAATGGACCAACATTCAAAGATGAATAAATAGAACGAGGCATGATATTTATAGAAGCTCTTAGATCTAACATAGCTTTCTCAACTCTAACACTACCAATTTTGCAAGGGATAGTAAACATACCTAGATCCTTGCACTTATGAGGTAGTTTCTTTTGGAGAACTGCTGAAACATTCTCCCCCATGTGAACTCTTTCATCTCCTCTTAATTTTCTCTTAGAGGTGCACAGTTCCTTAAGAAATTTAGCATATCGAGGTATTTGTTTTATAGCATCTAATAAAGGAATATTTACCTCAACCTTACGAAATGTCTCTAGAATGTCTTTCTCTTGTTCCTGCTTCTTGGATTTTGCAAACCGACTTGGAAAAGGAGGGGGTATCACCACAGGTAGGGGTTTCACTCTGGTGGGTTGCGCATCTTGAGAATTAGCATCAATTCATCCTTCTCAAGCTCATCTTCCACTTGCTTTGTCACTTTCTTAGTAGGCTCTTGCAACTCCTTCCCACTTCTAAGGATGACAGCACTAACGTTTTGCTTTGGATTCACCTCAGATTGTGAAGGCAATCTCCCTGATACTTGAGACTCTAGGCGGCTCACTGTAGTTGCCAATTGACTCACTTGGTTCTCCAAATTCTGAATGCTCGTTGTGGTTGCTTGCTGAAATTGTTGAGTGTTAGTCACAAGTGATTTAACAATTTCTTCGAGAGATATACCTGACTTGGAGTCCATTGTGGAGGGCTGGTTGTCTGGGTGGGTATTGTTGTGGGAATCCTGATGGCCTAACTCCATAGCTGAAGTTGGGATGATCCCTCAATCCCGGATTGTTTGTTTGTGTATAGGGATCATACCTCCTCTGAGGCATGCCTGGAAATCCTCCAACTGCATTGGCTTGTTCAACGGGTTCTTCTTGAAGTGTAGGACACATATCAGTTGAATGACCCATATTGGAACAAATCCCACAAGTCTTTACCTGTTGCACATTACCTACAACAAACTTTTCCACAAGCGAAGTAAGTTTATCTAAACGTTGATCAATAGAAGAAATATTTACCTTATTCACCTTCTTTGAAGTGTGATCTTGCCTGCTGCCAAACTGTTGTGCATTGGCAGCCATATTTGAAATCAACTCTCTTGCTTGAGTAGGGGTCTTGTTCACCAACACTCCTCCACTAGTAGCATCTATCATACTCCATCAATGATAATCCTTCGTAAAAATATTGAATAAGAAGGCGATCGAGATTTGATCTTTGAGGCGGTACAATTGTTTGAATCGCTCACGTACAAAGTTTCTCCGAAGGTTATGCGATCCCACAAATGTCTTTTTTGTTGGCGTACTTCTCGAAATTGCTTCTTCAAACTATTCCACGTTGTAATAGATTTAGGAGGTAAGTAGTATTACGATCTTTAGCTAACGTCTAAAGAGAAAGGAAAAGCCTGTGACAATCGCTCTTGATCCGCGCCTTGTGGCCTCACCACACACCATGAAATTCCTTCAGATGTTTATGAGGATCTTCACCTGCAAGACCATGAAACTTAGGTAATAAATGAATAAGACCAGACTTTAATTCGAAATTTACCTCCAAATCTACATATTGAATGTAGAGTGGTTGCTGATTCAAGTCTGGTTCAGCTAACTCTCTAAGAGTTCTTTCTACAGGTGCAGCTCTATCCATCACTTGTTCTTCTGAATCGCTAGATGATTCAACCAAATCAGGCACCGTAACTATTTCCGAAAGCAAAGGCAACGAGGATTGTTGCTTAGCTCGCTTCGTCTGCTGTCTCAGTTGGCGAGCTGTCTTCTCAATTTCAGGATCAAACAAAAGTGTACATGTACGAGAAGAACGAACTATACACTAAGTAAAACGTAAAAAGGATTAAATAAATTACAACAATCCCGTGGCGAAATTTGATGGTTGTTGAAGCCAACAAAAATAAATACCTACTCTAAATAAATTGTGTATAGTGATTGAGCAGGGTCGTGTCCACAGAGATTGATAATTATTTAAATCCTTTCAAAATATAAAATGCAAAGTAGGGGAGATTGTTGACAAAATTTAAAATCAAGTTAAAAATAACAAGAATGCAAATTAAAATTGTAATTCAAATTGGAAAAATTTCTGGTTGAAGGAATTAACTCAGCTTGATTCGACTACTGATCATTGATCTAAATATAAATCATTATTGCTTATGAATAGATTGGTTATAGCTACTGAGACGCTTTAATAGCCAATCTCTCCTTAACTAGTCGATAACCAAGGTACGACCATTAGTTATTTCCCTAATCAATAGACAACCTAGAATACGATCATAGATTTAATCAATTGACAGCCTGAAAAACCAGAGAGACCCAAATCCTAATCAACAAACGCATACGATGGTTCATTTAAATTAGATTGTTTATTCTAATAACACAACTCACTGCTATGCTATTTGTCACAAACATTAAAATCTTCATACGATGAATCTTTTAATTGACAATAGATTAAGTTGGTAATTAAATAGTGGCCAATTATCTAATTAACAAACATAATCATGACAATAATTCAGAGAATAAACAAATACCCAAAAAGCAATAAAACAATTAAAGCATAAGAAAGATCTCACAGTAATGATGAATCAAAGCTTTATTAACCTCCAACCAGAAAAATAAATTTAGTTCCTCATAGAGAGAAGAGAAAAATTTAGATCTAGTGTTTTTTTCTTTTTCTTGATGATCCCACTTTCTCTTTGTGTTTCAATCCCTTTTGTATTGTAGAGTTTTTCTAAAAATAGAATACTAAAATCTAAAATATTCTCAAAATTCGAAATTACAAAAATAACCCAAAAAGGTGAAACACGTTAAAATAAAAACTGCAAGTTCTCCATATTGACAAAGACACGTATCAACAAAGTTCTTCTGAAATTCATAATTCTTCCATGCAAATAATTATCCTCAAACATCATCTTCTAGCTCAATTTTAGAACCAATCAATAGAATTGCACCTACAAAATAAAACACAAATAAATCACTATTATTAAGTGTAAAACATTGATATTAAAGGGAGTAAACAATACAAAATTAGAGCATAAATTGCACTCTAACACAAACTTGCCACAAAATGAAGCAAGGCAGAAGGACACGAAGATGAGGGGAGTCCATGGAGGCATACGAAGATCCCCCTCATAATTTAATTGCATTAATAAGGAATATTTAGCCCATGGAGCATGTTGATGCAGATTCAGATACCCAAGCACGTCATCTCAATAGATTTCATTTCAATTCATTCTTGCTATTGTAATTTAAATTCTAAGATAGTTTGAATTAATTTCACTACAAATCCAACTAACCCATTTAAGAAAATTAATTCTGCGCATAATTAAAATCAACCTCCTCGTGGGATCGACACTCGTCACCGTTAATCTATTCTACAATAGATTCGTGCATTTGCGAGTTCAATAAAATTTGCACAACAAGTTTTTGGCGCCGTTGCCGGGGAGGTACGTATTTTAATTCATAGAATTAGTTTTTTTTAAAAATATTTATTTATTTTTAGTTGTTTTCTTGCAATTTTTTCTTTCTAATTAAAAAAAGTGAATCTATATTTTAAGGTTAGAATTTCATTTCTTTTTCTTCTTTAAATTTATGTAATTTAATTTTCATTTTATTTTTCTTTGTAATTTATTTTCATTTTAATTAATATTTGTTTCACGTAATTTCTTTTTTTATAGCAATTGAGTGTGTTTTCATAATAAGATTGTAACAGCGTAATAAGGTTAGTATCGTAATTTCTCCATTTTTCTTATTTTATTTGTTTTGTTTTTATTTATTTTTTTCTTTCTTTGCATGCATGGTTGAAGGTCATTATCACATAATCTTGAGCCTTTAGACCTTTAATTAGAAAAAACACTTCACACACACAAACACGTTGCATTTAAAAAGAAAATTGAAATGGATCTGCAAAACCATCAACCAGAACCACATGAGAGGCCATTTAAGGACTATTTCAGTCCCTTAGCTAATTTGCGCACATCATGCATAAGGTACCCAAATGTAGTTGCTAGAAGTTATGAATTAAAACCTAGTGTGCTGAATTGTCTCCCCACATTCTATGGCCTAGAAAATGAGGACCCATATAATCATTTGAATGATTTTCATGCTATTTGTCAAACTTTTAGATATGAGAATTTTTCAGATGATGATGTTAAACTCAGATTATTCTCATTTTCTTTAAATGATAGAGCTCGTTCATGGCTTAATACATTGCCTGCTAATAGCATTTCATCATGGGAACAAATGGTAACAAAATTTTTAAATAAATATTTCTCAGTTCATAAAACCAATGCTATTCGCAGGAAAATTTCAAAGTTTACCCAAAGAGATGATGAGCAGATTTTCGAGACATGGGAGCGATTCAATGGGCTACTCTTGAAGTGTCCACATCATGGGTACGAGAAATGGCACCAATGCCAATACTTTTTGGAGGGATTGTTACCACATGTGCAAGAGTGGCTAATGGCGACCAGTGGAGGAGAGTTAATGTCAAGAGCGCATCAGAGATTTAGGATTTCTTCCAGCGCCAATCAGATAATTCTCAACAACGGAGTCGATCACTCAGAAATATCAGGAGAATTAAGGGAGTAAATGAGGTTCATGTTGGCGAGTCAAGCTCGGGAATTAAAGAAGTCAAAGAGATGGTTGAAGACGTTTCTCGACAAATAGCATCATTAACAATTGCTAACTCAACAGAACCATATGACCATGACTCATATTCAGATCAAGCCAATGCCATAGGAGTCATGAGAAAACCATCAAACTACAACCCTTACTCCAACATATATAACCCTAGATGGAGAGACCACCCCAATTTTTCATAGTCTCAAGGATTCCAACAAAATGGACCAGCAGCTCCACCTCCACCAATGCAACCAATTCCTCTAATTCCTCAAATTTCTCAAGCCTCTCAGCCACCATTTAGACCATACAATCAAAACTCAAGCCACTCCCAATCCAAACCATGAGAGAATACATTCCAGAATTTCAAGAATCTTACTAATTCTACAATCAATCAGCAGAACCGCACCATTGATGAACTGTGAAATGAGATGAGAGCGGGCTTCAACTCACAAGCCCAATCATTTTCAAACCTTGAGAAAATGGTGGGACAACTTGCTTCTTCAGTTCAAACCTTGGCAATGACCGTTGAGAAAGGTAAATTTTCAAGTTAACCAGTGCCTAATCCTAAAGAAGTATATGAAGCAAGTACCAGTTCACCACAGCAACATGGAGAGGTCAAAGCCGTCATGACCTTACGAAAAGAAAAAGAAGTCGACAACAAACTGGAGATGCCAACAACAAAATCAACACAGATTGTACCTGTGAATGCTGAGGACTCATCATCAGAGGAGAAAGAGGAAACCAACTCACGAGAGTACGTTCCTAAAGCTCCATTTCCTTAGAGATTAGCTAAATGGAAGAAAGGAAAATCCACAGGTGAGATTTTTGAAATCTTCAAACAGGTAAGTGTTAACATCCCTTAACTTGATGCTATAAAACAAGTGTCATCTTATGCCAAGTTTCTTAAAGACCTTTGCACTAAAAAGAGGAATATTCATGTTGAGAAAAAAGCCTTTTTAACAGAAAATGTTAGTTCTATACTCCAACATAAGATGCCTCTAAAATATAAAGACCCAGGCTCCCCCACTATTTCTTGTAACATAAGAAACCACACAATTGAGAATGCTTTGTTGGATTTAGGAGCCAATGTAAATCTGTTGCCTTACTCTGTATTTGTGAAACTTAGATTGGGCGAATTACACCCAACTCCAGTGGTGTTACAGCTTGTAGATCAGTCCAAAAAAATACCTCGCGGTATTGTGGTGGACGTGTTTATCCAGGTAGATAAGTTTTATTTTCCTGTTGATTTTATTGTAATTGATACTCAACCAATGCAGGATTTAAAGAAGCACATTCCCATTATCCCGGGCCGACCTTTCTTGGCAATTGCTAATGCTCACATTCAATGCAGAACCGGAAATATGCAGTTGTCATTTGGCAATATGACCATAGAGCTCAGTATCTTCAACATTGCCAAACAACCTCACAATGCAAATGCTGGAATTATTAATATGGATTTAATAGAAACATTAGTTGATAAACATGTTTAACTCACTTTGGTGTAGATTTTGATATTGATAGATTAGTTGATGAAGTCAATGCCCTACTTGACTCAACACCATCCATGGACACAAATAAATGGAAGTCAAGAGTTGAACAACTAGTGCCATCAGAAAAGAAGCTCAGCCCATCATCAAAATCACCACCAAAACTTGAGCTCAAACCATTGCCCAACACTTTGGAATATGCATTTTTGGGAGAAGAAAGCACTCTGCCAGTAACAATTTCTTCATCCCTCAATGACGGACAAAAAGGTAAGTTGTTAGAAGTTTTAAAAGAGCACAAAGGAGCGTTAGGATGGACTATAGCAGACATAAAAGGTATAAACCCAGTAGACTGTATGCATTACATTCACCTTGATAAAAATACGAGACCTACTAGGGAAATGCAACGTCGGTTAAATTCTAACATAAAAGAGATTGTTAGAGCTGAAGTCCTTAAACTATTAGATGCAAGTATTATTTACCGCATTTCTGATAGTTCATGGGTCAGTCCTATACAAGTTGTCCCCAAAAAGTTAGGAGTCACAGTAGTTACAAATGCTGATAATGAATTAGTACCCACTAGAGTAACTACAGGGTGGCGTATATGCATTGATTATAAGAAATTAAATTTTGTCACACGTAACGACCATTTTCCTTTACCATTTATTGATCAAATGCTTGATAGATTAGCAGGACATGAATTTTTTTGCTTTCTAGATGGCTACTCAGGATACTGATCGAGTTCATGCAAAAGATCGAGAATACTACTTTCACTTGCCGCTTTTGGCACTTTTGCATATAGGAAAATGCCATTTGGATTATGTAATGCACCTGCTACATTTCAACGATGCATGTTGAACATTTTTTCCGATATGGTTGAATGATTTCTTGAGGTCTTTATGGATGATTTTTCTATTTTTGGTGATTCATTTGATTAATGTTTACATCATCTAACATTAGTTCGAGATGTATCGAGAAGAATTTAATCTTGAATTAGGAGAAATGCCATTTATGGTAAAACAATGTATTGTTCTCGGTCACATCATTTCGAGTAAAGGCATTGAGGTTGATAAAGCCAAGGTGGACCTCATTTCCAATCTTCCTCCACTTAAAAGCAGTTAAGTAGATCTTTCCTTGGGCATGCTGGTTTTATAGGCGTTTCATTGAAGATTTTAGTAAAGTTTCTAGACCCTATGCAATCTACTGTCTATGTACCTTTGTCGATTCATGTCTTGTGGCATTTGAAAAATTAAAGCAGTTGTTGACATTATCACCCACATTCAGCCCCCAAATTGGAACTTACCATTTGAACTTATATGTGATGCATCTGATTATGCAGTAGGGGTAGTATTAGGACAAAGAGTTGATCGAATTCCCCATGTGATTTGCTATGTTAGCATGACATTGAATGATGCACAGTTGAATTATTTAACAACTGAAAAGAAATGCTAGCAGTATTGTTTGCACTAGAGAAATTTTGATCTTATCTCATTGGTTGTAAAATAATTGTATTCACAGATCATGCTGCTCTTAAATATCTTCTTACAAAGAAAAATGCAAAAGCTAGACTAATTCATTGGGTGTTACTTTTGCAGGAATTTGACTTAGAATTCAAAAATAAGAAATGAACAAAAAATGTTGTGGCTGACCATCTTTCTCGTCTCCATTTTGATACAACTATAGAACCATTACCTTTGAATGAGTTATTTCCAGATAAATAATTAATGAGTGTGGAAGTAGTACCATGGTATGCTGATATTGTTAATTATTTTATTACAGATCAACTTCCAGAGCATTGGACTAAGCAGGACAAGGCCAAATTCTTTGCAGAAATAAAGAATTTCTTTTGGGATGATCCTTATCTATTCAAGTATTGTGCAGATCAAATTGTTAGACGATGTGTCCCAGAGAATGAATTTCAAAACATTCTTTCTTTCTACCATGAACAGGCTTGTGGAGGCCATTTCAGCGCTAAGAAAACAGCTACTAAAATTTTACAATGTGGTTTCTATTAGCCAACTATATTTCGAGATGCTTACACCTTTTGTTCTTCATGTGATAGGTGTCAACGAATGGGGAGCATAACATGAAGGAATATAATGCCACTAAACCCAATTTTAGTGGTTGAAATTTTTTATGTATGGGGTATCGACTTCATGGGACCCTTTCCTCCATCTTTTGTCCATCAATACATACTGGTTGTTGTTGACTATGTTTCGAAATGGGTAGAGGCAATTCCATGTAGGACTAATGATCACAAGGTAGTGATAAGATTTCTGAAAAGCAATATTGTTTCACGCTTTGGATTTCCTCGAGCAATAATCAGTGATAGTGGCGCCCACTTTTATAACAAATCATTCGAAACACTTTTGACAAAATATTCCATCACTCATAAAGCGGCAATCCCATATTATCTGAAAACCAGTGGCCAAGTTGAGATCTCCAATCGAGAAATAAAGCACATTTTAGAAATGACGGTGAGACCCGATAGAAAAGATTGGTCCTTGAGGCTCGATGATGCATTATGGGTATATAGAAGGGTTTTAAGACCCCAATTGAGATGTCACCGTACAGGCTAGTGTATGGAAAAGCTTGCCACCTACCTGTGGAAATCGAGCATCGTACGTACTGGGCCATTAAGAAATTCAATTTTGATATGCAGCAAACTGGCTTGAAAAGAAGATTACAGCTGGCAGAACTTGAAAAAATTCGCAATGATGCGTACAAAAATGCCAAGATTTACAAGTAATAAATGAAAGTCTTTCACGACAAGTAAATTATGAGAAAATCTTTCACTCCAGGTCAGAAAGTGCTTTTATTCAATTCTTGCTTGCACCTATTCCCAGGTAAGTTACGTTCTCGATGGTCTGGCCCATTTATTGTTCACACTGTTTTTCCACATGGGGCAATTGAAATTAAGGATCCAAAGAACGGCGTCACTTTTAAAGTTAATGGTCAAAGATTAAACCCATATCTAAAGTACCAATTACATGGAGAGGATAGCGAAATAAATCTGAGTGACCCACCAAGTTTAAATTAAGGCTTTTCTTTTCTTTTCGGTGATTTGATTTGATTTATTTCTTTTCTTTCTTTTTATTATTCTTTTGCTGATTGAAATTATTTTTGCGTAAGTGTGCTTGTTTACTTATTATAGTTCTCTCTTATTATTTCAATTATGAGACAGTACCTCTTGTACATGCTTAGAACATTTCAACCTATCCAAACTCATCTTAGAAAGCATATACGATTTTGTAAAACACATCGTATTTGGGCTTTGCAACCACCAGAGTTAGTCGCTCATGTTGAGGATTTAGAAAACCAACTCAGAGATATTGAGAGAAGTATCTACAACACCCAGTTGGAGCTTGAGGTAAATTCAATAAGAGGACGATTTTAGTTTGTTTTGTGTGTTTTAATTTGTTTCTCTATTTGTGTGTTTTAGTTTGCTTTGTGTGTTTAAGTTTGTCACCCCGGTGAAGTGGCGGATAACGGTACTCCGTGACAATCAAGTCGGTTACTTCAGTTTCCCATAATAACTGATATTCTGAGATGACGGCTTGGACAGAGACGAGATTTTAGCAAAGCTTCAGCGATTCCTTCGCTTCCTCGAGAATGCTCTCCTTTCAATCTATGAAGCCGGTCCGAGCATGCGATTGCTTATGAGAAATGACATGCCTGCTGACATCCGCTGGTTAATCAAGGCCAAGGTACGCTTGGCAGGTGGGTTACCTCCTAAATTTGTTGCATACATGCTTGGTTGTGGTAAAGGAAATTATGCTCGAAAACGATGAGCTCGAAGACTTTCTGTTGCTTGTCATAAGTGTGCCAGAACGATATGCAATAAAAAACTATGTTCTTTAAGAATAGTGTCTGATAACAGGGAAGATAAGATTAAATTCATTAGGGATGGCTTGAATGAAGAGTCATTGGATAATATCCTTTTGTCTCTTGAAGCGCATCGCAGTGGATACGTACAAAGAGTGATTCTCTAGTTATGGCCATTATTCGAGAAAGAATGTGCACGATAAAGTCTCGGGAATCTGACTATAAATGACCCTGTTTGCCAGTTTGTAAGAAAACTGGATGGGAAGCCTATCCTCAACCCATAGAGGGTGTTCAAACCGTTTCTGGATGTAAAACCGAGAGGAAGATGTGAGCCACGATGTACACACCGTGAATATCCTTTTACTTTCTTGTTGTTTTATTTCTTTGTTGTTTTACCATTATTATTATTACTTTAATAATTTTCTATTATCATTGTTTGCTTTTTCTTTTTTTACTGTTTTCTTTTTTACTCTCGAGCCATGTGCCTTACACGTTAATTGATTTAATACCTCATACACAGCTGTGACCCGTTGTCACTTTGGTTCTTAAATATGATTTTTTGTTGTGCACTTACAAATTATTTTTTAGCAGCATCCTCATGGCAGCTATTCCTAGTAAACAATTCAAGAACATTTGTGCTGCTCTGCAGGTTTAACTCTGGCAAACATAAAGAGGTTCGTTGGTCATAGACCTAGAATGAACTTGGTCAAAGAATAGCAGAAAGAAAATTACACTTGGTGTATGGAGGAGGTAACCGAGGGTTATCAAAACTGGTCTCAGAAGCTGCTTATGTCAAAGGGAGCGAAGTGCTAGGCATCATCCCAACAATTCTCAAACCTTTGGGCTGTTTGTCTAACTCATTAACTAGAGAAGAGTTAGTCGTCTCAGGTATGCAAGAAAGAATAACTGAAATGCTAAATCATGCCGATGCTTTTATTTTCCTTTCAGGAGATCATGCAACTCTTGAGGCACTAATCACATTAGCATCTTGGGCCCATCTGAATATCCACCAGAAACTCATCGGTTTGTTAAATGTCAATAATTTTTATGATGACTTTATCGCATTTCTTAACCATTCAATAAAAAATTATTTCATTCCTTCCTCAGTAAAAAATATCTTTACTTGTGTACATACTGCTAATGAGGTACTTGATCTGTTATAAGCTTATCAATCAAAGACAGATCTCAGGACTGTTGTGTTGGAGTGTTCAAATAATGATGGTAACAATAGCCACAATAAGAAGTACAAATTAGATTTAACTCTTCGCTTGTAAATATTTTCTTCGTATTTACACTACCCACGTGATGTCTTCTAAACTCTACTTTTTCCCTTGAACATTGAGGACAATGTTTAGATTACGTGGAGGGAATAGTTGACAATTATGGAATATTGGTTAAGTTTTTACTAATTTTTGTTGTAGAACTAACCGTGGCTAACTTTTTGAGTAAAGATGGCTTAATATGGAGTGTAGTTACTCTAAAAACGTATCTTTTTAGTTTGAAAGTTTAAAAAAAAACAAAAAAAAAATTATCTTATTTTCGATGTGTTCTTTTTAACTTTTTCTTTTTGACTTCTCCTTTATAAATATACATTTTCAAGTTTTTGAGTCAAAGATGGCTGAATATGGAGTGTAGTGACTCTAGAAACGCGTCTTTTTAGTTTAAAAAAAAATCAGACATTTTTCTTTTCTATCATCTAATTAATTTTTCTGCATTATTTTTCGTCTTTCTGTATGTATGTTTTCTTTTCATGTTTAGAATAAGTTGGGGGGAAGAATGTCATTAAAAATAATAATAATAATAATAATAATATTTTGAATTTTGTGTGAGTTTACTGGATGACATGATGACTTTTGAATTTTAGTATTTGTAGTATCTTTGGTTTTGAGTAATGTTACACCATGTTTGCTATTCTACATGTTGATGTTGGAGATAAATATAAGTTGCTTGAAGGAATGCACATGTCATAATAAATTCCAAGTGAGTTTTTGAGCCTACTATTTTTCTTAGAGAGTAACCCTTTTTGCCTATTCTTTATATAGCTTAGTAGATTATTATTTTATATATGATCTCTAGATTTCCTTTAAGTCAACCCTCTAAAAAAAAAAAAAGCGTTGCTACATCTGAAGGTCTACTTAACTAGTAGATATGAAAGATTATTTAGAACCCTAACATGATGAAGACCATTTTGACCGTTTTTTTGACCCGTTTTCTTGTTGCAAAATATCCATAGTTAGCCCTTTTGAGCCTTTTATTTAAAAAAAAATATATTTTCTTTGTTAACTTATCATCCTGACCCACTCTAATTTGGAGTATTACCCGATGTTTTTTACAAGTTCCATCATTTATTCATGTTTGAGAAAAAAGTATAAATAATTATTTTGTTCAGCAAAGTTGTGCCATACCCAAAAAAAAATTTCAGAAAAAAAATTTGTTCAAAAAAAAAAAAGAAAAAGAAGAAAAAAATAGAAATACAATAATAATAAATAAGCGAAATGCACCTTTTAATTTTCAAAAGATCTCTATTTTTTCTCAAACATATATTTTATTTGTTTTCTCTATTTCCCCTTCTTTGTTAGCCATTTCCCTAACCTATGTTACGTCCTAAAAAATGTCATTCTTGATTTTAGGGAACTATAGTCTGAAGTAAAATCTAGTTATATGGGCTATTAAGATGTAGTGATGCATTAAAAAAAAAAAAGGAAAAAAAAAGAATAAATTCGGTTGACTAGTATTTTGTTTGAGATCGTATTATTTCTAAGCTGTGGGCATATTCTTTTCATCTTGGTGAGAGTGTGTGATATTTCTTTATTATTTTCTCTCAATTTACCATTCATTGTAGTGACAATTTTTATTTGGTTTAATTTCTTTGTGAGAGTGTCACTACTACCGGTGAGATTTTGAGGTTTGACATGTCATTCTTGAAAGTGGCCTGATTACTATAGTCTGCTGGATTGATGCATGTGAATGGTTGATGTGATTGTGATATTTCTTTAGATTGGAGATAATGCTTATACTTTTATTTGATTGCTGTCATTAATCTGATTGAATAAATACAGTTGTTTAAAAAAAAATCATTTTGGGTTTGAATTTTGTTTTCGCTTTATTTGCTAGAGACTAGAAATAAGCTGGTTGGAGGGTGTGTTGAGTGTTAGAAAGTGTATATTTATAAAGGAGAAAATCATCATTTTATATTTTAAGTCTCACTAACATCTCTATTTTTATGTATTTATTTCTCTTGTGATTTAATTATGTGTGTTTTGTTATAATTAAGTATTTTATGTATTTTAGGAGTATCATGATTGTTTCACAATGAACGAGTGATCAGACAGCAAAACGGACATCACTTTTGAACTCAGGATGGTCAAAAACCTTAGGAGGAGCATAAAAGGAAAAATCTCATAGTTCTTACGTACGACACTGTTCATGTTACTGTTCACGAGACTATTCACATATACCGTCCGATGATGTGGCATTGACCGATGATGTGGCATTTGGTTGCTTATGTGCCGTTGACTGATGATGTGGCATTGGCCGATAATGTGTCACGATCCTATTGGACTAAAATTCTTATGTACTGTTGGTGGATGATGTGGCAGTATTTCAGTGGACCAAAAATCATGCGTACGGTACATGCACATACATGGGATTATTTACTATTTAAACCGCGTTACTGTTCAAACCGTGTACTGTGCAACGCGTACTGTTGATTGATGACGTGGTGCAATCTTGAGCGTCCAAACTGTTTTTAATCAAATGACAATGATTCACTTAATGTATATATAAAAAGGGGGCTCTCCCCCTCTAATTTGATACCCCTGAATCCATTTTTAAGCTTAGTTTTCTGTAATTCTTTCTCCTTATTGTATTTTCTACGTATTTTAATAAATTTCCATTTTACCCCTTGTTAAAAAATGAGTAGCTAATTTTCTTTCAAGCTTGGGTTGAAGGTGAAGTCTCAACATATTCCATAGGCTTAATTTGGTAAATTTATTTTCTCTTCCCCTATAATATTTGTGGTTGTTTTGACTTTTAAATGACAAATAGTAATAATCTTGTCTAGATACCACCTTAAACCGACACCCTAGTACAAGGTTATTATTATTTGGCGATAATAACACCATATTTATTTGGCGTGGTTCATGAGGTGTGGAATCCCCTTTAATTGCATTAATAAGGAATATTTAGCCCATGGAGCAAGTTGATGCGATTCGGATACCCAAACACGTCATTTCAATAGATTTCATTTCAATTCATTCTTGCCATTGTAATTTAAATTATACGATAGTTTGAATTAATTTCACTACAAATCCAACCAACCCATTTAAGAAAATTAATTCTGCACATAATTAAAATCAACCTTCTCGTGGGATCGACACTCGTCACCGTTAATCTATTCTACAATAGATTCGTGAGTTCAATAAAATTTGCACAACAATAATCGTAAACTAATCTTAGTAATCATATGATTGTAAATATCGATTATAGTCTGATGTAATCTTAATTGTAATCTAATTGAAAAATCAATGTTAAAAAAAAAAAAGAAAACGATAGATTGATCTTTCAGGAAATAAAATCTAATTAATGCAGATAAACGGTGATGGACAGGCATACATACAATATTTTTTTTTAACAATACTTTAATATCATCACTAATATTGGAAAAAATTAATTAGTTAATTACTACAAGAAAAAAAAGATGAGACAACATGAATTTAGCAACATGCATGCTATGAATGTTGCAAAATATGATATTTAGCAACGTTCTAAGATTGCATGTTGTTAAAAATGACTAAAAGTTCATCTTTAACAACATGCTTCATGGCGCATTGTTAAACATATTATTACAACATTTTCTGATTATGGTAGATTTTATAGACAAAATAACAACGTACACACTGAGCATGTTGTTAAAAGTTTCATTTTCAACAACATTTTAAAATGCACGTTGTTAACAAGAATATGGCATAACTTTCTTTCGCTTGTTGTCATTTGCATTCAACAATGTGCATCTTGGTATGTGGTAAAATATTTTGCCACAACTTGCAAATGCACGTTGTTGAATACACTTTTTTTTATGTCTATAGTATTATTGAGGCAACTAATTAAAAAAGATAAGTGTTTCTTTATATAATAATTTAATTTAAATGTATAGGATTTGGTATGCAAAAATTTGAAAATATTAATTATAAGATAAGACTTACAATTAAGTGAAATAAAATTAAAAAATAGAAAAAAATGCCGCCAAACTACTTAAAAATTAATTTTAATAGAGTTTATTTAGTATTTAATTATTGAAATATTAATTCACATAGTTAACAAATATTAATTTGTAATAGCGAATCAATTAACAATAATCATATATTTATGTTATCTATTTACCTTTTTGTTATTAACTAAATAATTTTTTTTTTCCTAACAGTGTCGTTTTTAGAAAAACATTGCAATTTGAGAATTTAGTCGAGTAAGAATTGAAGATAAGTAAGTCGAGTATATAGTCCAGTAGGAAGTTGAGTAAGCATATTAAATGAGTCGAGTATTAAGTAAAAGTCAAGTAACTTTTTTGAACAAGTCGAGTAAATTTTATGTAATTTTTAAAGAGGTCGAGTATTAAGTCGGGTAAGTACATTGAGTCGAGTATTAATATTTTTAAAAAAGTTGAGTATGAAGTATGGTAAGTTGAGTATTCAGTCGAGTAAGAAATAAAGGCAATTGAATAAGTCGAGTACGAAGTCGGGTATGAAGTCTGATAAGTTGAGCATTCAGTCGAGTGAGAAGTGAAGGCAATTGAATAAGTCAAGTATGAAGTCGGGTATGAAGTCTGGTAAGTTGAGCATTCAGTCGAGTAAGAAATGAAGACAATTGAATAAGTCGAATATTTAGTTGAGTAAGAAGTTGAGTAAGTTGAGCATTCAGTCGAGTAAGAAATGAAGACAATTGAATAAGTCGAATATTTAGTTGAGTAAGAAGTTGAGTAAGTAAATTGAATGAGTCAAGTATTAATTTTTTGTTAGTATTTTATTAAGTCTATTTTTATATTTTTCTTGATTTTTTTAAATATATATATATAAAGTTATAGATTTTAATAGATAGAAGTATATTTGAAGTATTACGAGAAAAATGAGGTATATCCCACGCAATTCCCTCAATACTTGAACTTAGGAAAATTTTGGAGTTCCCTCTTCTTTTTTTTTTTCATCGTCCAACAGGTTCCCTCCCTTTCAAATTCATTAAATCCAAAAGCCAAAACATAATTCTATCTTTCGATCGAATCAAATTGAAGCCACAAAACTTAATTTTAGTAGCTGCAAAACCCATCTTCTTCATCGTGGCCTTCATCATCTTCATGGAGCCAATTTATCATGGCTTCTTTACGGCAATTCTAGGGTTTACACTTTCTTGCTTCGTTCCTTTCTTTGAATCAAGTCGTGATTTGTTAAGAAAATTTAAAAAATCCTAAACCCTTATTGAATTTTAAAAAATACCCCTCAACGCATTTAATAGGTGACGGTGATAAATAGCTACAAAATTGAATCTAATGGTGAGTGGCTAAAGAAGATTAATCGGGGATGTCACATCCTTTGTTAAGAATTTTGATGGCAGGTATAAGAGGCAGAGCCAATTTGGCTTTGTGGTTTGTCATCGGAACCCAACCTATTAACTCTAGGTCAATCGGTTTTGAGAGAGAAAAAGAATGGAAGAAGGGAGAGAAGGAGATTGGGAGCGTAATGGGCATAAGAACCGAAACTAGATTGGGAGTATAATGGGTATAAGAATCAAAACTGTGTTTAGATCTTTTTGCAACAGGTGCAAGCAGCTCCGTCTTTTAGTCGACACTAAAATCCCTGCTGACTTTAAGTGGCTCCCTTGTATTGGCGATTGAATTTGCTGTGGTAAGTATCTTTTTACTTTCTATCTCTCTCTCTTTGTTTCCATATTTCTTAATGTTATTAGTTTTGGAGTTTTTTTTAATATTTTTAATTTTGACATTTTTTTTTATCAAACACCTGTTAGATTGTAGTTTCTACTGATTTTGTTTTGGTGGTGAAATATTTTCGCTATTTTGTTGATCGGTTTAGGGTTAGGACTTAAAGTGAAGAGTTTGGTGTTTTATAAATTAGTTATTAAGAGCTGAATGACAGGTAATGTTGGGTTTTTTATACCATACTGACAATTTTAACTTGAAAGAGAACACAAATATAGGTGAAAGTTGTAGCTTGAAATCAGTTGAAATTGTCCACTTCTTTGTAACTAGTTACACTTTTTTTGTTTGGCCAAGCCCTAAAGAAAATAAAAAGGGAATCACGGAAACAGGTGATGTTATTTTTTTTTTTTGTATAATTTTTTCTTTCCTTATTGTTTGATTGTAATAGTGGTTAGTGATTTTTGAAACCGGGTTGCCTGTTTGCAGGAAACTGGGTTAGGTAGCTGAAACATTTTGAGAAAGATAATAAATATAAATTTCTTAGACTTGCTCTGTTCTGGCTCTATTTCTGAGCTTCTTCATTTTGTTACTGTTCCTTCTCTGCAAAGCATAGTTATAATTCTTGTCCATTCTTGTCCAATAGCATTAGCTTCTTCTCTGCTAATGTCTAATGTCATTGTGCTTTCTTCACTAGTTAAGCTTTTGAACTATAACATTTCCTATTATGCAGCATTAGAGCACTAGTCGGTAAGTGATCAAGAGTGATTTTGTTGATGCCTTAAAGTTGGAATGATTATGTTATTAAATTCTAATTTGTGCAGGAATAGAATCTAGGCTAATCAAAGTAATTCAGTTCTTGATTGAGTTGCATGCCTTATTTGACACTTCTTTGACGTTCCATTGGTAATTTACTTTCTTGTTTGATTTTTATTTTACTAAAAATGTTGTTGATATATAGATTGATAAATTGATATTCCTTTTACTTGGATATGAATTTATCCTTCCATTATGATTTTCAAAGGTTTGTTAAGTTCATTTACATGTGGATTTTTTGGTAGATTTTGTAAAGATAATCTTGTACAATGCTCTTTTGGTATTAATTGTGGTATGTTTGCTATGTCTTATTTATTCGTGGCAGGTTGTGGCCTATTTTGAAGAGCAACGGATCACTCTACATATAAGTCTCTGAATTTAAAGTATGGTAAGAAAAAGATAAAGACTCCTAGTATTTCTCTATTTGAATTTTCTTTTTAGTCAAGTGTTTCTAGCGATTTTTATTATAATGCTTTTCCATTGAGTAATTTCTGTCATTGGCAATTGTTTTACTGCTTATGCTTCATTATTTTCTCCAGGATACTAAAAGTTATCTTGTTATATGTTCCTGAAAAGTATAAATTCAAAAGTTATAATAGTTGCAATTTTTTTGCAAGTTTCATTATTGCATGGAGTCCTATATATATTACACAACTCTGGAAATAGTTTGATATCTCTTTCTATTAGCCTTTATATATTCCTATTCACCCCTATAATATCCATTGCTGATTTTGTCTTTCTATTAGATGCTTATGTTAAATTATTATTTTTTTTTTTTCAATGAATTTTGGTTTTGCTTGTGCAGGAGTTGATGTTATGATAATTTGAGGTTTATTGCTAATGCAATCAAGGAGAGATTGAAGAATTTGATTTGGTTACATGATATTATGTGCAATTACCATTGAGAAAAGAAGAGATCAATATAAGGATTACTATTTTAGGATTAAATGCTTGTACATTATACTTGTCAAGAATGTTGTATTGACAATTACATAAGGATATTAATGGATTCTTTTATATTAATATATTATTAGTTTTTGTTAATTTTAATATTACCAGGAACTTGTAATTAAAATGTATATATAATGTTTTTTCTTAAAAAAATTGCTATCCGTAACTTGCATCTGCATGTTGTTGAAAATATACAAGTAAAATAAGGTTTTAACCACATTTATTGAGTGTTGTTAAATATATTTTAACAACAGGCAAAAAGGCTTTTAATAACAAGCATAGAATGTTGTTGACAGGTATTTGACATTAACATTCACAGCATGCAGTTGAACGTTGTCAAAGGTATTTAACAACGTACATTACATGATAAATCTCTTTTTTCTTGTAGTAACGGTATTTCTCCTATTTCTTCGTATATTATAGGAGATTGTTGGCTGTCTTAATTGAGATTGCAAGGACAGTCTATTTTGAACGGTTGAAACAATTTAATTGTTAAGAATATTATTTTCAAATGCATTACTGGAAACACCCTCACAGGCAGAGATACCAGGATTACCTCGCGATAGGGCGTCCTAACTGGGTGTGAGGCTGCTGCCAATTCAAATACAGTAAAACTTCCTCATGATCATATTATTGGGACCAAATTAATTTTATTACTATAGATAAGTTATAGTTATAAAAATTAATGTTTTGATTTAATTATTCCACCAATCCTTAGTGCAAATGATATAGAGGTAATTAAAGTATGCACTACACTAATAATTAATTAAAAGAACATATCAAATTCAATATATAAATTTTGATTAAAAAAATATAGATAGTTTCAAAAAAATAGTACATTTACTATATAGTATTATACAAAGTTATCTTTAAAAGTTTCAAAAAAATAGTACATTTACTATATAGTATTATACAAAGTTATCTTTAAAGTCTAAACTTTTACATTTTTTTTATACTTTTTCTTAATATAAATTCCATGAATACTGTATATTCTATAAATCATTGTTCCGAGCAATTTAAAAAAAAATTGTTCTATCTTCGATCAACCTTTAACATAATATAGAATATATTTTTTTGAATATACAAATTATTAATATTATTATGTGAAGACAAGTTTCTTAAGATTAGATCTAAAACAATTGTAGCTTATTACAATATAAAGTTTATTTCTTATTTATAACTTATCTTATGATTATAGGGTGATTGCCAATTTCCCCCCTACAGTAATCAACATATACCATTTCCCCCTTGTTGTTTTTATAATGGCAAAAAATCCCCCTTGATAGTATAAGTTTACAATATTACCCTTATTTTCAATTACTCTTTTATTTATATTTATTATAAATTAAATAAATCACATGAATAGAAACTAAATAAAAAATTAAGAATTAAAAATAAGAAATATATGTTTTGATATGAGCAAAAAAATTAATAATAATTTTTTTTCTTGTACTTATTTATTTTGTGAACATTTTCTTATAATAAATATATAAGAAAACTATTATAAAATGATAAAAAAACAATTATAAGAAAACTTGAATGACAAATAAAAATTTATTATAAGATAAATAAAAAAATATTTTTCCTATACTTTTTACATTTAATTTTAAAATATTACAAAATGTTTATTATAAGAAAATGTTCACAAAATAAATAATTACAAGAAAAAAATTTTATTATTAATTTTTTTCTCATATCAAAACATGTATTTCTTATTTTTAATACTTAATTTTTTTATTTAGTTTCTATTCATGTGATTTATTTAATTTATAATAAACATAAATAAAAGAGTAGTTGAAAATAAGGGTAATATTATAAACTTATACCATCAGGTGGGTTTTTGGCCATTATAAAAACAGTAAGGAGGAAAATGGTATATGTTGATTACTATAAGGGCGAAATTGGTAATCTCCCTATGATTATATGGTATTCCTATATAAGCGTAACAACATCCACACTTTCAAGTAATTCAAATTTATGCATGCTACTAATATCAATTCTTATATTCCAAGGCTTTGAAAATAAATATAATTGACTTCAAGGTCTCAACGACATATACATATTTAAGATGACGTATTATTATATCTCATTAATTTATATTAAATTAATATTATTTAAATTTTTTTATATTTTTATATTTTATTGTTAGTTATCACCTAGGGGGTTTTCCCCTTTTTTTAGTAAAGTGAGGCCCGGCGAGCCGCCACAAACTCCCACTTGCAACAGCATGCCACCGTAGGCTGCCATGTTATGATGAATTTTGAGTAAAATTGTGATACATTGAAACCTTCCTCATCGGACGTACCAATAGTATAAATATCATCAAAAAATGAGCTTCCATTTGCCCCATAAATTTATTTTTAAAGTTTTTAAATCTATAATTTTGACTACAAATCTATAGTGAATGGGAGGTTTATTTTCAGTGATAATTTTATTGTTACATAGCTCCAACAATGTTAATTTTACTCTGAACTCACCTGAATGTGACGGGTGCTCTGGCGGCCAACGACCGATGAACTATCACGGACAGTTCCTCATCATCAGCGATTGCAATTTCCGTTGCAAATATTACTTAATAATATGTTATATATTATTTTATATGATTTATTAATTATAATGATTTGAAACAAATAAAAAAGATATGAAAGATGATAGCGCATTAGGGCTCAAGCAAATCCATTGGAGGTGCTGGGTTACATAATGCTGTTTCCAACTGTCTGCTCAAAACATTGATCAATGAAAATTTGTCATATATTCTAATTAAAGTTTGATTGGCCCCTAGTCTAAGTCTTGGAGGTGTCAATACGTTCATTCAACAAAATTCTGATCCATTCAATTTACAGAAATTATCAATTTGTCGCCAAAATTTTCTGAAGTCAATTCCATTAAAAGAACTCTGATAATAATTCAAACCCACTTAACTTTTCATCTTTATTTTTATCAAATTTTCACGAAATCTTTAAGTCTATTTTATCCTTAAGCTGTATAAGTGAGTAAAAGACGATTTTTTCAATTCAAATGAAAAATA